>VWZK01010232.1:0-13216 GCA_013396935.1 Baryphthengus martii | reverse complement strand
CCTGACTCAGGCGGCGGCCCAGGCCGGGACGCGGGAGAGCTGTCCAGCCGGCCCGGGCGCTGTCCCACGGGGTGGCCGGCGACAGGGCCGGGCAGAGGCTGCCTTCGTGTCCCGTCACTCCCGGAGCCTCAGGGAGCAGAAGCTGCCCCTACGTGATACAAGCCCAAATGATACCCCCAGCCCCACAGCCAGCGCTTTTGTTCTTAAAAACCCTCAAGCCCGTGGGAAACAGACATGGACAAAAACATCGGTGTTAACAATTACTTCAGTTGTAAAGAAGTTTGAGCGTGTGTGTCCTGTGCTCCACTACTTCCATAGACGGACAGCTCGGATGCAGTGTCACACATGTCTCCCTGTGAAGTTAAGGTGGGTTAGATTTCTGTCCTATCACCTTGTGATCAAGGGCTAGTATCACGAGAATCAAAGCAAAGACAGAGACTTTGAATGGTTAAGTTTCCAGTGCGTAGCCTTCAGGGTGACTGGCTCCAATAAACACATGGTCTCCAGAAGGGCGCTTGGATGCTAAGTTTGGGTGGGAAAATGTTACTAGAATAGATGTATACTGGTTTAAGGAGCCACGTGATGTGAACTGCTGGCATTTCTGCTGCTGCTTCTGGAAGGAAAATTCAAAGCATGCCTCCACCATTATTTATGCTTTCTAAAAATACCCCAAATGATCAGTGCATGCCCTAATGATCACTGATGGAACAGAAGAACTCACAGAAAAATGTGAGAAGCTGTCTGCATGCAGAAAAAGAGAAATTCCCCTCATGCACATGACAGGAGGTCAGACTTCTTGCAGGTCACACTGCTCCTCATCTTGTTTCCAAGCTGCCTCCAGCGCAGCTGCCAGCCTCACTGTACTTAGCCATGGTGGCATGAACACACGGCAGGATAATTTACAAGAAGGAAGCCAGGGTTTTAAAAGTGTGCTGCCAAAGTGCTTGTGCACCCTGGTCCGTTTTATTCAGAGCACTGGTCCAGCCTTGCAGGTGTTGGTCCATGGCCGCTGCCATGCCACTCTTAGGCAGTTTAACAGGTAGTGGTACCTGTAGTTACAGGTCACACAACAGACAGACCTTCCAGATGCCAGTGAAGCATGGAGACACCTTTACTGTCAGGAAGATTTTGGGTTTGGTTTTTTTTTTCCCTAAGTATTCATTGTATTTAGCTAATGAGTTAAGTTTGGGGCAGTTCCAGGTGTAAAAAGCTACAACTTACAGGGGCTTAGTGAACTGAAAAACAAAATAACAGCACAGTCTGTATTCGTTGAGGGCTAACCATCAGCAGAAATCCAGGACTGAGTTTCTGAAACTCAGTTCTACCTTAATTTCATATGTAAATTCCTTAAGTCATATTTCCTTTCATGAAGAAAAAAAACCTTAAGCACTGAAAAATATGTCTAAACGAAGTTTATTCTCTTCAGTTCGGTAAATATCTTCCTTTAAACCAGCAGTGTGCATTCTCAAAATTATCAGTGCGCACTCTTCAGTTCTTGTTACACACCCAGCTAGCATTTATTTAGCATGGAGTTTGGACTGTTTGGGACTCCAGCTGCAGGCTGGAGGAAGAGGACTATTTGCCTGTGGTAGGGACAGTGCATGAGTATTAATACCTCCCTGGAACACCTATTATGCAAAGCTGATAATTCTTCATATCTAAATTACAATGTCTGAACAAAGAAATTAGGGGAATATAACTTTTCCTTATCAGGTGCTATGGATTACCTAAACCCAAAATTATTCCCCCCAAAATTTGTGCAAAATCCACAACAAATCATCTACTTTGTTTTAATTTTTAAGATGTGTTAAAGGTCTCCACACAAGAAGGACTACAACTAAGTAGCCAACATGAAAGAAATCTCTAAGATGACCAAGAGTATTTTTAATGTGATCTTATTTAGTTCATTTAAGTAAATCACGTAACAGTGGTAGCATGCAAGTCAAACACTTCAACAAGTTCAACAGCATTTACAAATAAGTAGTGGGAGAGTTTCAAGCCCTTGGTGCCAAAACCAAGTCATCAGGTAAGCGTTCTGAAGCTAGCACAGGTTAATCATTATATACACCATATAACACCAGCTTACTTATACTACTACCAAGCATAATAAGATGTCAAAGTCAGCACTATAACAGAGTAAAATATTTCCCAAAGAAACCACCAAAGAGTTAGCAGATAGGTAGGCTACTTTTATATGTTTTATTTACCTGTACAGGGGGAAGAACCAGAACTCTGAGATGGATAACTTTGTTTCCAGACAAATTTCTTAAAATTTGTTTACCCTTCACCCAGATTTTAGCTAATTAAAATCCAGCATTTTACCTTTATTTCAGATTCATTGAAATTCTGCAAGAAATTTCAGTTATTGAGGAAAGGAAATCACATGTGGAGCCACATAGACGGGAAAGCTCATTAAACTACGTAGCAATTACAACATGCATAGAACACCTAAACTTACCTCCAATATGTTAATAGGTCCCAGTACTGAAACAAGAGGTTGGTGTTTAAATACCTTCGAGTATTACTCAAAATGCCAAAGTATTATTTGTATTAATTATTTAAGAGCTCTTGAAACTCATCTTTTGATAAACTCATCAGGAATAAACCTAATTCCCTTGATATGGGACTGAAAGTCAAAGAAAATTGAAAGATTGTTTCATAGCATCTACATCTTCCTGCAAGAATGGAGTACTACAGGAAAAAGAAGTAAAGGAAGGGTGTAAAACTTACAATACAGACCTAAAGGCATTATATGATTATAAACATATTCCAGCTGAGAGAGAAAAATAACTACAAGCTCCTGTGCAATACATTCAACAATTTTAAGATCAACTCATGGCATTTACAGGAAACGTATCTAACTAGGGGAACTCAAAAGGGCTGCCAGCTGCATCACCAATGAGAACACTAGTAAGCCATGTGAACTTAAGCATTCAACTTATTAACAAAGTTCAGGTGAAAGGAAGGTCATTGCAAAGAAAAATGGATATTTACATATCTAGAGAAAACTATACATGTTAAAAATTAACAGGGGTTTGACAAATGAAAGTTCATACATAACTAAACATAAATACCAAAGGCACAATTAAACCCCCAAATTACAAAAAAAAAACAACAAAACCACCAAAACCCCATCTTCTAGACATTTTGGAAATGAGGGAACCATAGAGTCAAGATTTCTGAAGGAAACAACCTGCAGAGCGGTTGAGGAATCTCTTTGCCAACTAATTCTGGCAACATTTTCTCTTCGCAGTCCTAATCTTAAGATCAAAGAGGATACCAAACTATGAAAGGATCCTGAAGCTACGTAATAAGGAAAAAACAGGAACCCTCCAGCAAAAGCAGTTCTTTATCCCTGAAGGGCCTCTTGAGTAAACAACATATTTAAAAAAAAAACAAAAAAAACCACCCCACTTAATTGGATGAGGGGGTCCATATTGTGAAAAACAATCTGGGGGGACTTTTTTTGGTCATTTCACACTACCCTGGTTTCCATTATAGCAGTCTCATATTTTAGGCAGGATGCCCTACTTTCATATAAATAGCACAGAAGTTTCTCTATCATGTCAAACTATGATATCATTACAAGCTAAGATAAGAAAGTATGTAGGACTACTTATAAAACACTGATCACTTTATACTCATTCAAAACTGGGCAACTAAAGTTATTGCAAGAAGTTATTCACTAATTAACTTTGACAGCACTGAGAAACAGACACTGAAGTCAACAGTTAAACCAACAGCCAAATAGTTACTTGCTTAGTCTTAAAAATATAAAGCTTCAAGCTTTCTGACCACTGTAAATGCTGCACTTCAAAACCATAGTATTTACAAGGTGTCATTATGTGGTACTTAAGGTGTAGTTTTGTTTAACTAGAACCACAAATTCTCTTACCCTTTATGATCCTTAGCGCTTCTATTCATGTTCATAAATTGCATACTTAGTAACTGTCACCAACACTGTCTAAATCAGTTAGCTGTAGTAACTTTTAATAGTCCATATGTCCACTAGTTCTGGAGAAAGGATAAGTGACTTATCATTCCTTTACAGCAGGAATGAGGAAAAAAATGAAATGCGTGTTCAGCAGGTATTTGCAGACATCAGCTGCACAAATTCCATATGTTTATTGATATTTATGAAGGCTCATTTAAATTCTTATTCAGAAAACCCTACTAATCTTTTCATTTTTGCCAAGAATTTTTTTCCGCAAGAATGCAACAGAACAGGAAAGTGTTTATCTTCCCTCCTCTGGTCAAACTGAAAGGTTTATTTTACACTCCATACCAATAGTGTTGTCAAAGAGAAAGGTAAAGGTAACAAAAGGGGCTATGGAGACTGGAAACAGGAATCCTGAGCAGCTGTCATGCTGCGAGTCAGTTCATGTTTGGTAGCACTATCGCAACAGGCTTTTCTGGATTCTGCAATGCAATGTTACATTAATAAGCCGCATGGGGTACTTTCAAAGAAACCTCATCAGCAACAGAATGTACTTTAGACTCAAAACCTAGGAGAATTTTGTAAAACTACTACTGAAGAAGTATTTTCCCTTGTATTTGATACTCAGCTTACATAAACAAATACAGAGCCTTAAGATGGTAATGCCAAACTTTGTCTGCAGCCGTTGTACACAGTGAACAGCACACACACACACACACACACACTCACTTCAGCTAGTGCTGTACAGTAACACTATAGGACAGCTGCCAGAGTTGGAAACAAAGAAAAGCAACACCTGCATGGTCTGCAAGTTTCACCTGCAGCTCTGATTTCCTCTTTGAAACTTGGACTTTGCCAGCAATTTCATGGGTGTGGAACTTAATTGGCAAGCACCATTTACTGGCTGCAAGAGTCTACCATGCAAAGTCACACATGCAACCCAAGCCCCTGTGAGTATTTTATCATCCACTGACCAGGGACCGAGTTCCATGTGCACGCTGACAGAACAAAGTGCCAATCCATTCTCATCTGAATTGATCTGCCTCATTCTTCTAGGCTATCCAGCTACTGGAGGAACAGCTCTCTGGAGGTCAGAACAGCTTTCCCCTATAGTGGAGCAGCTCATTAATGGCTTGGTTAATATTCTCAATCATCTAAAACCTACACATCTAACAGGAAAACCAGACTATGAATTCCTGTGACATCTAATTTCTCAGTCACAATCAAATGAACAGTAGAACTAGTAAGGAAGGTAACTTTCCATGGGATACAGGGCAAAATATGCATTCTTTGTTGTTAAATTTTTTTGAGGTAATTTAAAATTAACCCTTACCATTCATTCATCCATTTTTTTTAAACAGCCTCAGAATCAGTTAATTTTAGAATATCAGGTTTTCCTTAGCTGTCCCCTATTTTTGTGAAGTCCATCTGTATGATTTTAAACCTGGTTCTACACACACTCAAAAGGAGCTTGGAAGCCTGCTAAGCTAAGCAGCAGGTTCCCTTAATTTAAAAGCACACAGCTGCTTGTTGTAAAGCTCTCAGGCCTCTTGCTCTCAATTCCACTATAAAATTTCAATTTTCCAAACATTTCATTAAAGATCTGAATGATTTGTTTCAAGGACCAGTCTGAAGCCACACCCTGACAGTGCACTGAGGACTTCCTTATTCTGCTTTTGGAGTTTTGCAGATTTTCAGGAAACACAACTATCTCAGATTGTCATCACTAGCACAAAATAGCCCAATTAAAAGCTGGACTGTAGTGACAGTGACACCCTGTTGCATCCTGCTGAACTATCAAATAGAAAGGGCTGCCAGGTGTTTGGCATCTGCCTACCTCCAGCACCAATGCCTGTCATCAATAAAGACTTAGCAGCCCTCAGTGAGGTGCTACTTCCGTAGCAAGTGGCATAGAGATCAATGGTAACCAGAAGGACTGGGTTGAAACTACTTACTATGAGGATGGCAAAAAGGGTCTCAGATTCCCACATAATTTTAAAGCACCTTTATAATGTATAATTCACAGGACTCTAGATTATTTATTTAAGTGATAAACATGATCCTTTTGGGTTGTAGTGCATTTATATTGTTAATAAATCCAAGCAAGCACTTCCAGAATTTCACTCAGCTTGCAGGTTATCCACAAGAGGAATCAGAAAATCTGTCAATCCTGGATTTCCCATTTACCCGACAGGGTAGAACCTTGATTACCATTATCATGGTTTACCACTCCAGCAGTTGTGCACCGTAACAGAGGAATCTGTGACAAGAATAGGTATATTCAAAATCAGTATATTTATTTTCTTGTGCCTTTGAAAGATAGCGTATTTGGTTGATTGTAAGTTCAAGAGGGTACTCTCAGCAGTCACACCTCTAGATAGCAGATATCCAGCAACCCAAACAGAACACTGCAGCCACTTCACATTTTACTCAACACTTAACATACAAGAAACACAGACTTCTTGCCCTATCAAGGACAGTACATGCATTTGCATGGTTGAACATTCAACTGTGGTATGGGAAAAGGAGTGGGGAGACTTTTAACACAGATGAGCTTCCCAGTCATATTCACCTGAAAGACAAAATTATGTGAGCACAACTTAAAAGGCAACCTCACAAACAGTGAGAAGAAGGGGCAAGCGAGCAGACCAGGTGTTTAAGCTAGTACTCTTCTGAGAAAGATACTTGCCAAACTAAGGCGTGACACTTCTGTCTTGCATTCTGAAGTACGTGTTGCTTCTTATTCATCCCATAATGCTTTCAAGAATAGTTGTGTTTTTTTAAGACAAACCCCAGAAGAACTGGAAAAGCTTTAATGCTAAGTGCTACTTAGATTAATATAATACCTCAATTAGCAGAATTAATTTTGCAGTGATCCAAGGGAATTAATTGACTGTATAAAACCTCTCATGGTGGCAGAGAAATGTATTAGAAGCCAGATGAGGGTTCTTAGGATAAGTTGCACGTTACAGTTTCAGAGGAAAGTTACAGTCTCAGGTTATAGCCATCCAGATCAGCTTGTCCTTCCAACTGCAGACTAGGTCTGTGGAAAAAATGGGCAGCACTCAGTCAGATAAGTAAGCTGACCTTGCACAGCAGACCATCACATGACTCCTAGGAATAACGCAATTAACATGCAGTGAGGGATATGAGTCTGGTCACTTGTTTGAACAAATACGTTACTTCTGCATTAGCTAGAAGTCAATTGTGAAGTAATACACTCAATTATATACACAGTTATCTGTAACAGTTGGAGACTAGGACGAAGACTGCTGTAAGCAAGTTCTCCCAGACTAACATGTACAGGAAACTCTAAATGAAATGTGGCAGGCACAAGCATTATTCTGGATTAAAGTATGACTACAGCACACACCATTCTTTCCTCATTAACTATACAACAGAAAAACACGTTTCCTTGACTGTTGCAAGTAAACCATTGCATTCCACTATAGAAGATAGTACCTTTTATACTTGTTTTTTAAAAATGTCAAGGTTTAAGGTCTGAAACTACTTCATCTCTCCCTCCAGTAGTAAGAAGCAGTTCCTATTTGTCAGTCTCTAATGTTCCCTTCTTTTACAGAAGTCACTTTAGAAGAGAGCAGTTCCAACATCCAAGTTCAGTGCACGCCACTTGTAATAGTCAAAAATCAAACTGCTAAATCACCTTGGATGTTCAGAATCTATTTAAATGTGAATCAGATACCATGTTGTCCCAGTTGCAGGTGACCACGTTGTAAGGAAGCAGCTGGTTTATATTTTGTCAGGGCACCACTTGTACCATACACAGAGTAGAAGGCAGGTAGAACAAAGAACTGTTCGTGCAAGATTAGGCAAACAGAAACATGACACACCTACAATGTCTACTGATACTTGGCACTCACATACCTTTACAGAATAAATATATTTCACATCAATTGACACAAAGGCGAAATTCCATTACAGATCACCCTTATGGCCTGATTTCACATTTGGCATCAGCAGTGTGAGCATCATTTTCTCTGCCTTGGATATATTTCACACTGAATACACAGCCTTATTTTAAGAGGACTGACTGAATTTGACACTTTCTTATTCAATGCCACAACATTATCCACTATGACAATGAACTCTGGAAATCATTTCGTAGTGCTTAATCCCACGAACATGGAGGAAATCTTTGGTAACTATCATCCACTGTCTTAGCATTATTCTGAATAAAATCCAGTTTTACATCCCTTTCCCGGTAATTGCAAAGCTATACAGTGAAAGAGAGAGAGAACGTGTCTCCGTTTGTGAATCCAAGAAATGATAAGGTGATACCATAATATTGACTATCTTTCTTACAGATATTATTAGATACAACAAACTCATGCAGTCCACATACAATAAATAAAGACGCTTGTTCAATAGTTTCTGTACATAAATACAAATTATTTTTTGCTTAATTCCAAGAGCAGAAATACTTGCTTCAAAGAATACAATGATGAAAGACATGTGAAGGACAAAATATTTGATAAGACATTTTAATAAATTCAGTTTCTTTCAAGTATTTATATAAACAACACTTCCTATTGTCAAGAGTTAGGGTTAATCCCTCATTCTCTCCAAAGGGGAAGAGAAAGGGAATAAGGGAAAGACTTTTCAACTAGACAAGGAAACTAGAACAGCTTTAATGAAAATTAAAATAATAACAATAAAATGGAATATATACAAATATATACAAATCCAGTATCAAACGCAACCCCCCTTTACAGCAATCACGTCACCGTCACCACTGATGCTGTGGAGCAGGCACCGGGGACGTCCCAGACTGGACGTTCCCAGCAGATGGGAACTGAATTCAGGAGGTGGATTCTGGTACTGGATTCAGGAATACAGGAATCTGGATCAAAGGCAGAGAAAACAAAAGTCTTCCTCAGATGCTGGCCATTGAAGAAGAAAGGAAGAGGGCTTGACCCTTGTGAACCCTCAGCTCTATACCGAATATGACGTATATGAGATGGAATACCTCCTTGGTTAGTTTAAGGTCACCTGTCCTGTCCACTCCTCCCTGCAGATGCGGCCTCTTACGGTCTGCACCCACAACGTGGTGCAAAAGATCCAGCAGTGACCTTGGTTTGCACACCAGCCCTCGGTACTAACTCTAAACATGAGGTGTTAGCACCACTAGAAGCAGACACTATCACTGAATTGAAATAGTTCTGTTTTCACTCAAACCAAGACTCTTACAAGCCTCAACTAACACAGTACATGGTGCGAGTCCAATATCTAAGACTGAATTAACAATCCATTGTTACTGAGGCAGCTCTGACGAGGTGAGCCACAAAACAGCCTGTGAACTAGCACATCCCTTCAGCTCACCTTGCTAAAGGTCCTCAGCTGATGTAAAATGGAACAATGATGCAATGAAACAAGATGGATCGGAAGCAGACTTCAAATTTACTTTGATCAAACTTGTATTACTCTAATCTACAGAGGACAAGTATGACTAAATGTCATTATTGTGTATACATAAGAAAAAAGAGCAAGTACCTGGAATTAGTTTTTATAAAGGGCTCCTTAATTAATAGCGGTACACCGTATCAGCAAAGTCTCATTTCTAGCACAGCTCAATCAGCATAATGCCCACCACGCGCATACATATTCTGATCAAATCCTGAATTCACACCCAATAAAATGGAGTTTGTCCCTGGTTTAGGTAGCTATGCTTTTGTACACTATCAATGTTTGAAATTTTCTTAAACAAAAAAACCACCCCAAAACACAAAAGAAGATAAACCACTTCTCATTTCTATAACAAAACCATACCATTACTACTTAACATTTTAAAATTATATCCCTAATTTGAATAATTTACCAGAGATCAAATACATCTGTGAAATCTACTACAGAGCTGAGTAAGCCTATCTCATCTTTACTAGGTCAACTTAATCTGTCTGTTATAATTACTGTGTTAAATTCAGAGACAGCTGTCTAACACTTAAATTACCTATAAAAATTTACGAGGATCACACATTACTCAACTTTTCAAAATAAGGGCATACATTTATTCTTGAAACCATAGTAATTTAGTGTCATTCTAAGATTCTGTACCAAATACAGCGTTATTATTTCTCCCAGGGTCTACAGGACTTGAAGCATGCTGCCCTGTTTCACAACTACATGTATCAGGACAATTAGTAAGTGTTGATGGAATACCACAGGACAAAAGTAATTCCAGCAGGATACACATTTATACACAGAAGGAGAGAGTATGTGGTTTGGAAGGAAGTAAGCAGCAGAATCTACTGCAGGAATCTACAGAATTTACTTTACATTCACACCATGTATACATATATGCACATACACAGATATATTTATATATAAACCTAAAATAACAGAAGAACATTCATGGCAATGCCATATTCTTGGTCCTGAACGACAAAATCATCACAGCTTTCCCTCTTCCATCAACAATAACTATTTAGGCACCACACCACTTTTTCTATTGTGCTTCCACCAATTTGGGAATAGACCCTGTCTAGATCTACACACTTTGCACACCTTCTGTTATTAGTAACAGTAGCCTTAAAAACAGGTAGTGCTAGGCATCAAAAGATCACAAATCCCATACAAATCACTTCACCTGAGAGAATTTTACCATACTGTAACTATTCCCTAAAGTAACTCTGTGGAGAGAAACATTGGATTTTCTTGCTTAATTTATGTTGTCACCCAGAAAAAGTGTTTCTTCTTAAACACGGGAAATTTTCAGAAAAATACTGGATCCAAGTTTAACTTTGTGTGAAGCTCTGAGAATTTGGATTTTAAGATTTCCCAGCCTTGAAAAGAATGTGAGAGGTAGCAAACCCCTAACCAGGCCATTCAATATTTCAAATATCCGCCAGGGATTTTACCTAAACAGGTTCTAACCAAAGACAAAATATAAGGCAAATTGAGGTCACTGTTCTCTCAAATAATCAGACAGCTAGTCAATCTTTCACCAGTTTTCAGATCAAAGCACTTTTCCAGGTCTGGAGAGAAGAACAGCAACAGTAGCTCCACAAACTGGGTAATGTAGCTTGGGGATTTAGTGTACAGCTTGAGGAAGGGATGGACTTGGGGTAATTCAGAGACCACTCCATCCAGCAGAGAGGGAGAGCCCAGGGAGAGGCAAGGGTTTGCCGACCGAGGTGAGGAGGCAGCACACCAGCCTGGCTCAGCCCAACCACAATTCCAGGCTCTGCAGTCTCTCAGGTGTTTGCCCAGAAGTTCTACCACCCTCGCTCCTTGCACACCAGCTCCCAACAGGGAGTATGCAGGGCATAAGACAAGAAAAACACTTTAAAGCCACTAAAGAGGTCTTCTGCTCCCTCACACATTTCATGGCAAAATCAGAATTGGGGGGCAGGCGGAGAGGGTGTGTGTATGGGGCAGGAATAAATAAATAAGTAAGACTCACTAAAAATCTTCCAGCTCCTGTTTTCCTCAGAGAAGAGGACATCACTCCTTTTTTAAACATTTGTAACAGCTTCTATTTTACCAGCTTGGTATTAACAGAAACACACCTCTTCACCTCAGCCACTGATGAGAAAGGTCAAAACCAGGTTTCACTGTACATTTAAAGAAAGAGTGGATAACAATTTTTGGAACCAAAAGCCATTGATAAGTTTCTAGCTTTCAAAAGAGATACAGCTAAAGTAAGCTGCAGCAGTGTCTGAAGCACTGGAAATAAAAACAAGATACCACTTCCGTTATCAAATGAGTCACTACACAACCATTTGGTAGTTTTGTTTTGGCTTTAATTTTTTTTTTTTTTGCAAGAGACATGTTGAAAGCTGGATGACATCCGAGCAATTAAGGGCAGACCCACCTCCCCACTTGACTAGTTATGAAGAAAGAAACTAAAAAAGCAACACAAAATCACAGCTGGGTATTGAAATAGAGAAGGGCAGGATCAAGCAAGCGAAGGATCTGAAGAGGGGAACTTACCAGTGCACAGACATTCTTCAGTTCCCAGACTGATGACACAGAAAGTGTTGTATTTCACTTAAAACATGAAGCAAAATCTCATCTACTCTGACGTATGGTATGGTTAACTACCATAACACTTTTGGTATGGTTAACACAGCTGTTCCTTAGATGAAAAATTGTATCTGGCTATGGACTATATAGGAATAAATGACAATACCTACCAAACCAAAACATTAAGAGATTGCTTCTAGAAATCACACCATTTCTGGAATCAAACACATTTTTTTCTCTTTAGATTTTACTTTTTTTGCTGCATTTGATCTGTTTGTCAGCTCTTTCATATGACATAACACAGGCAACAGCAAAAACATCTGTGTCTGTAAGCAGATAGCTTTCCACTACCTGAAGCACCCCAGTAAATAGCACTTTTTTTTTTCTGTTTGTGGTTTTCTTCTCAAGTACTTTGGTGGGACACAAACACTAACAGAATGCACAGTGTATTACTTGAAAGGGGAAAACACCTTTAGTCAATTATTTTTTCAAAATACTCAAGCTAACAAAATCCAGAATATTGTGTGAGCTCATGACACATTACTCCATCAGACACTGGCTCTTCCAGCCAGGTAAAAAGATAGAGAAACCAAGAAAGGCAATATAGTGAAAGAGAGCATTTTTATAACTGCGTAATATACTTGATGATTTACTGTGGGGTAGTAGAGAGATTTTGCTACAAATAAAACTTTCAAGTTTTCCTCACGTAACATGGAAGCTATTTAGCACTCACTTCTGAAGTTCTTGAAGCATGCTATTTGAACTCCAGGGGAAATTCTGATTGGATTCCAAAGAAAGTTCTTTACAATGAGAACAATCAAAACATTGGAACAAGCTCCCAGGGTAAGCGGTGGACTCCCCTAGACTGGGCAGTTTTAAGACAGGGTGCTGGGCCATCTCATTTAAACTTTTTACTTAAAAGGTTGGACTAGATGATCCTTGAGGTCCCTTCCAACCTGGCATTCTATGATTCTATGAACTGAAAGTTGGAGCAGAAGTCTTATTCCTCTAACCAAAGGTATGCATTTTCAACATGATTTAACTGTACTTTCACAGTTGTACCTCTACACATTAGGTAATTAAATGCTAAAATAAAAGTGAAAAACCACCAGTGAAGATACATTTATTGATAAAAAACTACAGGTTCGGTCTTAGAAAGCCCACTGCCTTTAAACATTTGTTTCAGTTCACTTACGGGCAAGACCTATTTCATCGTGAAGGCTGGAGCGCATCATTTGATGGGGACAACACAGGGACATGCCAAGGACGCTCCCCGGGGACCCCGACACAGATCTA
>VWZK01010231.1:31018-42080 GCA_013396935.1 Baryphthengus martii | reverse complement strand
CCACAGCAGAGGTGCTCCAGCCCTCAGATACTCCTCAGGGCCCTTCTCTGGACATGTTACAGCACGTTCAGATCTTTCTTGGAATAGAGGCTCCAGAACTGGATGCAGGGTCAGGTGTGGTCTGACCAGAGTGGAGCAGAGGGGGAGAATCCCCTCCCTCTCCCTGCTGGCCACTCTTCTCTCACTGCAGCCCAGGCCAGGGTTGGCTTTCTGGGCTGTGAGTGGGCGCTGACGGCTCATGGTGAGCTTCTCATTCACCAGCAATTCAGGAATTTAGTATTGTACAAGCTGGGAAAACGAGCTGTGAGGGTGCGATGAGTGTGGGCGTGTGGGTATCAGAAATTCAGGATGCTGTGGTTTTCAGCCCAGCTTATTTTGCCTGTTGCATCCTTTGTTAGGGGTGCAGAAGCTGTCCTACTCCTCGGCAGCACCATCGTTGGGAATACTCCTTGTGCCTGGTAGCGTTGCACGATCGATTAAGGAGGAAAAAAATAAGTCAGGAAAGGAGCTTTATATCCTTTGGCATTCCCTGCCAACGGGCTGCAAATTAGTTTAAAAAGCAGAGCCACAAGAAAAAAAGATCAAAACCAGCGACAGGCTGCAGCCGACTGGAATTCAGCGAGGCTCAGGGGTGGGAATGAGATAGCTGTGAACCACCTTTGCTCCTCTCTTAATTTAGTGCTGATCTTGTTCCAGTTTAAATTGGAGAATCCTGACGGCTGCTCTGAGTTATAGGAGTTGCCAGCGTTCTCAGGAGGTTTTCTGCTTTCTGCTGTTTGCGAAGTGAAAGTCACGCAAGGAAAGTATCTCGTGTCAATCACGGGCTGGGATTCCTTTGATGCTGGCATTTACTTAAACTTTCATGCTATTTTAATATTTCACAGCTAACTTGTGACAAGGGCAATAACAATTAAATTAAAGCAAATAAACTGGTTGGCTTTAGATGTACCTTATCAATCCCAGCCCTTCCACACATCTCCTAACGATTTTGCCACCAAACTGTCAAAGGCATGATTAAAAAAAGGTGGCTGCTGAAAGTCTTCACGCTGATGAATTTGATCCTGAGCACTCTGTTCCTACTCAGCACAAGTGCTGAGCCATTAATTCTTAGCCATGACTTATGCCGCTGGCAATTAAAGCAGGGTCTGGCACAAGGATCTTTGGGAAAAAAAAAAAAAAAAGAAATATAACGTCTCGTGGTGCGTCACCACACGGTGCTGTTCTTAGATCCAATAAAAGTAGAAAATATATAAGCGGAATGGGTGAACTGAAGGAAGAATAAACATGAAGTCTGAGGAGGCAGCTGGCCAGCACACTTTTCTAGGGCTTCTGTGTTATTTTCTTTCGGATAGCCCACAGCCTGCCCACGCAGTGCCCTGCCACACGTAGACTGTTAATTTGATCACCATTGGTGCGTGCAGACGAAATGCAGCTCTCCCTCGGCTGGTGCAACCCAATGCCTCTTCTCGGCGATGAAATCAGTTCATTATCCATGTTCGTGATTACGCTCTAATTCAAAAAAATCATTTAGGCATACACCTAATTAGGTCCTTTTTTTTTCCAGAAACGTCTGAACACCTCTGTGGTTTTAAGCATGTTCGAAAGGCTGTGATTTCAGGGTGGGTTTACAGATGTGATCCAGGAAAGTTTCAGCATTAAGGATGCCGTCAGGAGTGTGCTGAGTCCTGAAGGGCGTTGATTTGATGGTGCAATTTGAGTAGCTGGGCACCAGCATAACCTTCAACCTAAATACTGGTCCTGACCTCTGGACTTTCAACAGCAAGGTATTTCTCCCGTCGCCTGAATGTTGGTGTGAAAATTGAGTTACAGAATTTACCCAATCCCTATTTTTACTAGATCTGAATTTGGTCAAATCACAGGAAATGCTATTTTTTAAATTATTCCACAATTCAGAGCATTTGTGGAGGCTGAGTGATGTGGGAATCACTTCGTTATTTGTGTGGTTGTCTTCTTTTAGAGATGGGGAAAAAAAACAACCCCACTTAATTCATCCCCATCAAACCCTTGTGAAAGTCTCTAAGAGAGTCAGTCTTCTGGAACTTCTGTTCGTCTCTCTTAAAGAAATAATCATACTTTACACTTAGATAGCACCCTGCATGTGAGGAAGTCAAAAAAGGCAAAGAAGAGCAGATTCCCGAGATTTTGACAGAAGAAACCAGAGAAATTCTCATGGGACTCGGAGAGATGCCGAGCAGGGATAGAAAATAAAAAGAGTGAGAAGATATTTTTTCAGGTTCTGCATCTTAGCGAAAATAGAAGTTCTCTGGGGGACTTCTCTGAAACTTGTCACAAAACTGCTATCTAGCCATCCTAGGCTAATGACAGTCATCAATGAAACTTGATTTTCTTTCAACTGTCAGGCTGAAGAAATAGCTAAAAGCGAGAGTGGAAAGATATATTCTTTTTTTTATTTTCAGATTTTCGGGTTACTATTACCTGATGACGATCATTTTGCAGAAGGTACTCAATTGATGCTGTAACAGAATTTGCAAGGGCAACCAATCTGTCATGATTATGGTAGTTTCAGGCAAATCTATG
This sequence comes from Baryphthengus martii, assembly GCA_013396935.1. Classification (NCBI taxonomy): domain Eukaryota; kingdom Metazoa; phylum Chordata; class Aves; order Coraciiformes; family Momotidae; genus Baryphthengus; species Baryphthengus martii. The sequence continues at coordinate 39,521 of VWZK01010231.1, read as the reverse complement.
GAGTTGCACAAAGAAATAATAATGATTTTTAGGATTCCTGCCTAGATAGCGAGGAAAGTTCTTTAATTATGGGAAACTCACGGCTTCTTGGAAGTTCTAGCTCTGTTTTCACCCTGTTACAAATGCAACATCTACATTGACATAAAATAGCATAAGAAAATATTTTCCCTTTCCTAGCATTTCTGAGCATAATTTCAGAGCCCGGTCCATACCTGGGCTTTTACAGTAGAAAATAATTCAAATAATAGGAATCACAAAATCGCTACTGCATTATTTCAAAACATTTCAGAGTTTACGTGTGTTGAGAAGGGTATCTATTTTTAATCTTAGTGAGTGTTATCACAAGTATAATAAATTTAATTTCCTTAATTAACCATCACTTTGAAAAGTTTACCCTTCCTAAAACTATTTTATTTTAACATCACTCATTTTTAACAGATGTCACAATTCAGAAAATGTCTATAAATAAGTACACTGAGAAATTTAAAACCGAACATTGCTCTTAACCACCTGGTTGCAAAATAATATTTATGCACAAATCTGCCTTTAATTTAAAAATATTACCCTACAGTCACATTTTTGTGTCATATTGAAGTTAAATTAACACCCTAAGCTTTGTTTACAAGATATTTTTTAATTCCAAAGTTAAAAGGACACGATGCATTCTTTCAGCTATTCTACAACTCGCTGCATATAATACAAAACACACGGCTCCTTAAAAAACATCAAACACGTTGCCCCGGCAAAATTCAGACACACTGCTCGATTCTTCCAAGGTTAGCAGTGATGGGAGTTGGGATTTGGCTCTGGCTGATGTAGAACGAAAGGCAAGATGCGAAACTAGACTCCGAGTTTGGGATCTGAGCCTTGCAAAAAAAAGGAGTAATTTTGCGTCCGGAACATCTGCATCCGTAGCCAGTGTTGTTGAGGTGGAGTTTGATCTATCCTGTGTACTGGAGGTGGCACAGGATGAGCGTGGAACTCCACTTTTAGGGGAACGTGTCTTGTCAGGATAGGCACTGAGCTCTGACAAAGCACTCCTAGATATGCCTTGATATATTTAACCTTTTTTTTTATTATTATTATTATTGTCTGTACATAAAAGAGGGTGAGACCTGAGCAAGAACCCTCCAAGATATTGCTGAGTCAGGCACATACACCTTCATCCCAACAGCATTGGAACAAGGCACTGATGAAGACCTCCAGTGAGGTGTAAGAGACGCTTTCTTCATTATATTTTTTTTTTTTCCTTGCCATTTAATCAAACTAAATCAATTTATTTTTTTCTTTCCTGGTTCCGAACTCAAACATCAGTGACAATAGGTGATCAGTCAGTCAAGAGAACTGGCTTTTGACCCTGTGAAGTGCCTAACCTTCTTCTCACCCATTTCTGCTGGGCTTTTGTGGCCTCCGGAGCTGTGAACTGTCGTGGGACGGAAAGGCTGAGATGATCTCAGGGTCTGCTTGGAGAGCACCAAGGGAATTTTCACACATGCTTTATCACACTGATTGGTGTAAGAAATAAACGGTCAGTTCCTCCACTACAGCTGTTGTCTTTTCCAGTTGTTTTTTTTTCGCTCCTAGGTCTTTCCCTTTGATGCTTGCACACTTGTCTTTCTTTCTTTCTTTCTCATTGCAAGGAACACAGAGGCTTCTCCCTGGAGTGGTGAAGGAGGTGATCCACTGCTGTCCAACCAAGAAATCCAGATCTCATCATACCCCTCACATGACTCCATCACCACATTCCTCCTTCTCTCCGTCACACCTGCATCTTCTCAACCCCTGTGACTCAGGGAGATGCTGATGTCATGGCTGTAGTCTGTACCGGCTTCTTCCCAACTAACCAGTTGGGCGAGACCACTGTGTTACTGATGCTCTAATGAAATAAACTTTTGGCCCCTACAGCGCATTAAGGAACAGGGAAAGAAGTGCAGGAGTAGAAAGTTCTGTTGATCTGTAGCCCTTAAATATTACTGCTGGTCCTACTGGTGCTGTTTGGAGGAACGGGCACTCAGGCACCTCTGAATTTCATCTGGTTTTCCATCCCTCAGCAAGAGGACATCATTTACATGAAGCTCAGAGACCAACGAAACTCATTTTGCTCTGGTGGTTCTCAAAATTTTAGTTCATTTATATATAAAATGGGAAATACTGAGGCAATAGTATGACGGAGGCCAGCAAGCTCTGATTTTAGGGGTTACCAAGCAGATTCATGTGTTCCTTTTCTGTGCAGATGAGGTTGAAATATGGCCAGTGAACGTAACGCCAGGCTTCAATAAGGCAACGAGGAGTTTTAAGGATGGTCAACACCTCTTTGAAGAGCTCCTGGTTTTGAGCACAATCGCCTCACCTCCATGACCACCAGGCAGATACTTCCTAGTCTTTATTCATTCCTACGAATTGGTGGAATACCACTAGGTCTCCTCACGTTTTGCAGCCGTTTCTGCAGTTCTCTTTCATCTCTCCAGACCTGGCATTTCGAAACCTGATGTGTCAGAGCTGGAAGTGTTGCGTCACAATTGTTTTCACCAGCGCTTGTTGAGCGTTGTTCCTGGAACTGGTTTCGTAAGGCTCAGTGATTCTGGAAGTAATATCTGCAACACCGAGTCATATCACAGAATCACAGAATGTCTTTGGTTGGAAGAGACCTTCAAGATCACCTAGCCCAACCTTTGACCAAACACAGCAGGCTTGAGGATAAAGGATTCAAGTGTGCAATCAATAGTGAGAAGCACAGAAGAACCTAGTGCATTTCAAACGAATTAGGATGATCGTTTTCTGGTGCCATCCAGCAATAACCACCCGGTGTCTTACTAGGGTCTTAAAGCCGCACTAACTGAAATCTCCTGGCTAGCGACACCAATTCCAGATGGACCCAAACCATCCGAACCCTTTCATCCCACCTTGTAGAGCACAGAAAGGTCTTTGGTGTTGACGGTTTGGCTCTGAGAGGTAGGAGGTAGATCTCAAATTTCCCAAACTTTTACAAAGCTAAAGCCTACTCAATAGTCTTGTGCAAACCTCAGATCACACGGAGGTCTTTTCTTCCTTGGTGGCAGTCAACTGTTTAGGACACGCTTAAAAGAGGATTGTTCTTCCTCCCACCACAGAGAGAGCAGGTACAGCCTGCAAGAGCTGAACTTTTTCTACTGTGCATTCACATATATGAAACAAGCACTCCCTGCCAGAAAGGGCCAATTGAAATAAAACATTTCCCAGCCATCGGACCAAAGAGAAGAAAAATATACTGGATCTCCTTTAAAAGCTTATCTGGAAATGAAACAAAGCTTTTATGCGAATAAATATCTACTGAACCTGAAGATGAAATTAAATTTTTTAGGTGACCTGAATAGAAGAAAAAGAGTAGATCAGTTAAAAGTTGGTTAAAGAAAAAAGGAAAGAAAATAACCCTAAAATATCTTTCAAAATCCAGCTGAGTCCCTGACAAAGAGGACTGAATTAGTTAAAAGGCATAATCCGGTAAAAAATACAATTATGGTACCCCGAGGTTATCTGTTTATCAGATTTCTGTTGTACACTTTCCATGTGTTCTTCTCCTTATACCTCAGCAGGTCCCTCCCAATATTTTAAGCAATTTCTCTGAGCTAATAAGTGCCTTTCCTGTATTTTCCTGTGGCCCAGCATTTCCTCACATTTCTGTCATAGCTTTTTTAGTGCATCAGTCTGCAGTTAGAGCAGAGAGAGCTATTTCCTCCTTCAGAAACACACAGGTTCCTTTCTCATTTTTAGAACTCTCTTCTCTTTTTTCTCCCCGCCCCCCTCCCCCTTTTTTTTTTTAAACACAAAGTTTCTACAATTCTAGGTCTGCAACCATGAACCTCAGAGTGGTGAATTCAACAGCCAGACCTGTAAAAAATGATATATTTAACAAGAAAACGTACGTATTGATATCTTAAGTGTACGTATCTTTAATAATACGTAATACTAAGAGAAATAATAATATGAGCTATAATAATATGATTATTAAGAGTAATAATAATATGAGCTATTAGGAATTGCAATGGGTATGTAGCTTCACAGCTGCTGATTCTGAGACGTTATCCCATCGTTCGTGTGCTGGTTTTACCCACGTTGGGAAACCAGTCAGGAGTTTCGAGCAGGTCGATGGTTCCAGCCTTTTCTGCCTGGTGGTTTGTACAGATGACGATGTGAACATACCCCGCCAGAGAAGCAAATGTTTTGTTTTTCTTCTCCTTGGGGTGACCATTGTCTCCAGCTGGTTCTATACAGAATGAGTCATTAATTAAACCCGGATTCTTTGCAGGTGGCCTGTGGCAGGGCTGCGGTTTGTTCTTGCTTGTTCTGCTCCCGCGAACAATATTTTGGGGGATTTCAGGCTGACGTTATTTTTATGGTTTCACATTTTCCTCGCTCTTCCTTCTGCCGCAAGTATTCCTCTCAGAGACAGAAAAGTGAAAGGCTCGGTTAAGAAAAACACAGCCACCTCCAAAGTGCTAAAACTGCAATAAACCCATCATCTCTAACAACAGCGGAGCATGAAAAGATAAAAAACAGCCTGCCAAGAATGTAGTAACCACCCATTCACTTTTAAATGCTCTCCACACTTCAATGCACAGACCTAATTACTTTTCTGCATTCCCAAATCCACTTTGCAGCGCTGCAATCAGAAACCTGGCGTTAAAATATTTTAGACTCTAAGGATCAAGACTAATTATGGGCCTAAGCTGCACCTTTTGGTTTCCTGACGAACCAGCTCGCCCCCCTCCCCCAGCCACTCCACCCCCTTCCCTTCTTTTGGGATGCTTTAAAGCACGCTCCACTAGAAGAAAGGCTGTCCAGCCTCAGTCGGGGGTGAAGTAAAGAGAGAATAAAACAAAAAGCAACTCAGTCCAATTCAGTAAGCTTCAATGAAGCTGGTATATTTAATGTGAGCCCAGGGTTAGCCTACAGAATTGTGGCAGAATGCAATATTCTCAACAAAAAAAGATGTGTTTAAAGTTGGGCAAGGCCCCATAAGGCTGTTGTTGGTGTTTAAGCAGTACACCGGGGTATTTAGCTCTGAGGGTTTCTAAACATTCCAGCTGAGAATAAAACCACAGCTTTACAGTAGCTTCTTAAAGGTTTGGGGGGCTGGGAATGTTCCCTCCCCCTTGCATTGAAAAGTCAATAAACAGTAGGAAAGATCATGTCATAACAAAGATGAAGCCACCTATTACAGGGTATAGTGATGGCTAATGGCACTATCAGAAGGACTAATCCCATATATTAAATGCTGTAATTGTTATAATAATATCGTGGTTATTAGAACACCCAGGCGTGGGGCATTTTTCATTTCATTCAGCATGAAAACGCTGCCCACTATCCACTCTTCCTTTGGTGGGCGCTTGATAAAATGTGGAAATATTAGGTAACGACGTCGACGGCGCCGGCAGTAGCCAGCACCCTGAGCACATTTTTCCGATACGCGTTATTTTAATTTTTATTTTCCGTGGCATTTACCAAGCTGCTTTAGGTCATTTTGTCTAGAGCTACACTCCTAGGAAGCTTTCGTTCATGCTAAACGGCTATCTGCAAAAGTTGGTGCCGGTGTTTTACCCCTGTGAAGGACTTTTAGTTCCACTTATTTAATAACACTGACAATAATAATAATAATAAAGCAATATACTTTTTGCTTATTGCCATTCAGGGGGCTGGAAACCTTCAAGGACCTTAATGAGACAAAAAAAACCAAACCCAACAAAGAAAATATTGAGTTCTCCGACATCCCACTGTCCTCCCTTTACACACATCACGATAGGCTCAGCTTATTACCAATCCCATAGTTACGGGCACATAAATGTTTTAAACCCAGGTCCAGTTTAGGATAATCGAAATTAAATAGTCATCCGCAGCTGCTGTTACAAGGGGAAGGGTTAAAACAACAAGGCGGTCTGCGGGGCGATAGTTCACGTGAAGGTTTAAGAAAAATAATAAGGGAATTAGCAGAGAGCATGCACATTGGCTTGCAACTACCAATTAACCCTCCTTGTTAGATAGGTAATTTATTCCACTCAGCAGCATCAAATATCAGACAAAAAGGTGGCCAAAACAGTAATTATCTTCGTGGAATTCAAAGGCTTGAAAGCCATAATTCCTAAGAAATAAAAACAGAGTTCTTTTCATAGTATATGCTTCATCTAAAGACTGTAATAAGAGCCAGGCCCTAGCTGTGACCCTTTACACTTCAAGGTGAAAAAGTAGGTTAAAGAAAGTAATGGCAATAATCACGGGGCTTTTCTACATAAAACAGTCTCTGAGTGGAGGTCAAAGATCAAACACTCGGGGCACTACCTGCGTCACACAAAGATTTCTTCCACAATAGAAATGAAGAGCAAGACTGGCAGGCAAGAGCAATAAGACTAATCAATTCTAAAATTATTAGGAAAAGAAAGAGACAGAGTGAAGAAAAAAAAAAAAAAGAGCGGATTTTGAAAAGTCTGGATGAGATTAAAAAGAAGTGCACCCATTCTCTCCTTAATTTTTTGAAAAAATAAGTCTGAGGATTTCCTGCATTTCACAAAGAGCTTCTGTGAGGAATGAATGTTAAATATCTCTATTTCATCCTCATCCCTACCTACTAGCTACGTTCTTTTGCACCACCTGAAATGGGCTTCACATTCTTTTTTTTTTATTTTATTTATTTTTTTTTTGTACCAGTTTGGACACTTTTGCAGAGAACTGAAGATGTTTATCTCTCACGATTATATTCTATTTTTTTTGCTGTTGTTAAGTCTTTGGATGATTTTTTACACCATAGCAAAGTAACACCCCCGTTCTGAGCTTCTGTGAGTTACAGGAACAGATTTCACATTAAACACCATCAAGTGAAAAAAAAACATCTCTCCCACTCCCCCATCACTCTGACTGTTTTGAGAGTTCAAAGGTAGATCCCCACAATGGCATGTGAAAGATCTCTGGACTTGTTATATACCCTGGGGGGCATTTTGTCAAGGGTTTCATAATAAAGATACTCCTTATTTTTCACTTGGGAAGGTTAAGGCGTGCATCCTGTTGCCCGGTTTAAATTATTCTTTATTTCACTACCGGCTTTAAGTCTTACAGGCTACATTTTAAAGTGCAAATACCATCCCGTTGACTTTACCAGACTTTCCTCCTTTCTTAAGGCTGGGCAGATGTCAAGACTTTGCTGGAATAAGAGGAAAACTCTCAGCGTCCAGCAGGATCCAGGACCAGCGGAGCGGAGGGAACTTCAGGGCGCACACACACGGAAAGATTACCAGCCCAGATAATTTTTTTCTTTTTGCTTTTGGTCTTCTTTGGGTTTCGGTTGTCCAGGTATCTACTCATTCCTCTCTGGCAAATCCTTTCTTACAGTTGAAGTAGGGTAGGGAGGTGTTGATCTGCTCTACAAGGAGGCTGGCGGGCCTGGGCTCCACGCTGAAGTTTTGCCGTGAGATATAAAGCTGGCGTGTAAAGAGATCCATAACAGGGTGCTCAGGCACAGGGAGCTGGCCAACAGCATGGAGCCGAGTATTCCTCCTAAAAAGATTGCTGCAAATATGACCTCTGAGATGTACGAAAGTATGCAAACATCGTGTAGCATTAATTGACCAGCTTTTTATCAGCTGGCAGCTGATTAATCTGTCTTCGTGACTTCTGAACTGACAGCAAAGCAGAAAATAAAAATTAAAAAAAAATAACTCTTACGTTTGTGACATCACGGTGCGGAGATATTTTATGGGAAACTCTGAAAAAAAAAGAGACATGTACCATGTAACCAATGCTTCTTATTCTATAGGTAGAATGCACCAAAATAATAGGTGCATATGATTCCCAGGGTTGTTTTTTTCTCTTGCAGATGGTGATAAAGACAAAAGACATCTCTCGTTCTTTGCTGCTACTATGGAATAGTCAAAAACTCCTTGGATGTCCGAACATTTTATATCATATAATCTAATAATTCACTATAGCATCAGGTCACAGAAGGCTGATTCATCTATCTGACACATTCAGCTATCTATTAGATATATGCTAACCCTTATGCCCATACTGTACAGAGCACATTCTGTAAAAAACGAAGGAAAATATGACTTGACTTTATTTTTTCTAACGGGTCAGAGAGGTCGCAGGGGTGAAAGACAGAAACATAGGTGCATTGTTCATCTAATATTTATTATGTTGAGTGCATACAGATTCCGTGAACATTTTCTGTTTGCTGAACTGCCTCCCCAAGATTTTGAGGTAGGCCAAGAGGACCCGAGACATGAAAATGCATTCATTTATTCTGCTGTATTTCTTCTTGGAAACTTGCTGTCTGAATTTTCTTCATATACAGGCCTTAGAGTATCCTCTAATGTATGTCACCGCAGATATATCCCTAATTATTAAATTGCCTTTAATGTGTTTAAGTCAAATATTTGCATTCATTGTCAGATATCAGAATTCACTTCCCTGTGATGTAGTTTCAATTAGCAATTAATGTCTGATGACTCCTTAGGAAAAAAAAAAAAAAAGAAAAAAA
>VWZK01010231.1:13803-29151 GCA_013396935.1 Baryphthengus martii | reverse complement strand
TTTTTTTCAAATTCTGTTACTCTAACGTGTACCGTGTCTCTGGCAAGTTTTCAACATCTTCTGGGAAATGCTGCCATTTCCCTCAACGATGTGTCCAGTAGGACGTGTTGCTATTTTTAGGAGAAGCAGCCACAGAACAGTTGGGAAATTCAGACCCGTCTTGCAATTTCCAGGCCCTGGCTACAGAAACTGAGCATCCCAAAGCAAGCCACCCACTCGGGGTCACCAGCTCAAGGTCAGGTACAGCAACGTCGGAGAACTACACGCAGTCGACCAACAGGAGGCCAAAAATCCCACCCATCACCCACATTTACACTCATAGAAGAATAAGAGTTCATGTTGGAGCAGTTTTGATTTCACAGAGGTCCAGTCAGGGCCTAACAGGCTGCAAAGGGAATGGGAATTGATCGTAAAACATGAAGGAAACGGGGGAAAGAGACCGAGATGCTATATTGGCTAAAGTGTGGAGCAAGTTGTAGGGCATTTGTGGGTTTTAATGATTTTTTAAACAGGCTAATTAGGGCTGGAGAAGCAACGACAGTCTGTGTGTACTTGTAGATGCACAAAAGACTCTCTCCTTTACAGCCAATGACAAATATGTTTCAAAAAGAGAATATTCCCGCCAGAGATGTCCCAAGTCCCACTTGCAATATTGCTAATCTCAGCAACGGAGGAAAGTATCTTCAGGGTAGAAATTCTGCCAATGAGGCTTGGGAGGTAATGAGGTAATAGGCCATGTGTTGTGTGACAAATCAGCTCAGGTTGGAAGGCAGCGATGATACGACCCCATTTGGCAGCAGGGGAAGGCAGAGAGATTAGATTCCACCTGCTGTCACTTAAGCCTTTGCATCACTTCGCTTGTGTTTGCCAGGATATCCGCCAGCCTCTGCCAATAAAAAGATGAATATGTGTTTTCTAAACTGGATCGCAGCATTTTATAACAAGTTTATTAAGGATTTAGTCCAAGTTCTTCAGTTATTGCTAAAGATTACGGTGCATTTCATTACTGACTGCTAAATTATCCACCTTCAAGGGCACTTCCTGAATCTTTCTTCTGCCCATGATATTTTTTTCTCTTGCCTTTGCAGTGACGAGCTCCAGGAAGATGCTTCAGGTACACGTTCATATCACTCTGCCTTTCTATTTTCTTTCATCTCCTTCCCTGCTCCGGCTTCACACCTGTGTTTAGTGTGTAGGTATGTGAATAAATAGTCTTCCAAGGTGGGATGTGCTTCTGTAGCCCTTTTCTCGTGGAGTTTGGCCTTCTCATGTTGATGACATCTCTTCAGTGCCTGTGCTGAGGACACACAGCTTTGGTGTTGCTACCTGCAAACAGCCACCCCTTGCAAATATCTTTCCAGTGCAATCTCTGTAAGAGGAAACTTTCAAGCTGCATTCAGACAAATAATGAAATTCACCTTCTTTATACCACTCGGACACTTTTGTATATTGGATTCAATACCAGTTGCAGTTGCTCAGCAGCTCTGAAAAAAAAAAATACAACAGGTAAATTACGGAGCATTGACTTATTTGACTTATAAAGGCTCCAAAGAGATGCTCATAGATAGTTTGTGCAGCCAGCAGTAAAATAACCGTTATAATGAAATCTTAAATACAATGGGCTATTGTGCTCAACACAACAGAGGCAGCAAATTAAAAAAAGCCTCCTCTGGTATGCAATGCTCCTTAAAAGTTACTACTTCTGGACCCTGGTGGGTATTGACTTTGAGAGCTGAGGACTGCTTTCTGCAAAGTGCCATTACTCGCAGTTCTGTGCCGCTTACGTTGTTTCCAGAATCCACCTTGTCAAATTGTTCCTGTGACTTGCTGGGAGAGAAAATAAAACTCTTCCCAAGCTCATGCCACCACTCTCGCTTCTCTTGGAGTATCATGGAGCTAGGTTTTTCCAGATATGCCTAGAAAACGGCAATATTTCCTGAAACACGTCTGTCCGTCTAGACAGAAAAAAAAAAAAAATAAATCTGCCTCCACATCCCACACTGTTTTCTGATTTCAAAACACACGGAGTCCTCTATTTTGCTGCCTACGCTGAGAGTCGTGTGGGGCTGCAGCACCAAGCAGCCTCAGAGAAATGGAGGAACCCCACACCGTCGTTAGGAGACTCGAAGTCCTCCACTGCCCTGTGAGGAACCTCTCTCAGAGGGTTTCCACGAGCTCCGCAAGCTGCATTCCTAAAAGAGCCCTGCCAGAACCTAACCCCTCCTTTACTGACACTGGGGTGCTCAAGGGTCAGTGGCTGCGAAGAATATTTCTGGGTCATCTTTGCTGATCTGGTGCACTCCAAAGGGTTTCCAAGCACAGCTGGGCGGGCTGAGGATGCCCCTTGTCTCGGCTGACATAGGATGGGAGCAGCAGCAAACCCTTACCCTCAGAGTGACCCTTTTCCCAGACACAGAAGATGAGCTGAGCTTCTGAGAAGCTGCTGAAAGACCCGGGCGTTTGCTTAGTCTTTTTTTTTGGAAAGGGTGGAGGAGTTCTGTGCTCTGCATTAATTTTGTTTTTTAATTTTTTTGGGGTGGTTTTCTTGAGTAATTATTTGTGTCTGATAGCGGATGGGAGAAAATAGCATGGGCTGTGCGTGCTGGCCTCTAATTGCATTGATTTTTTTTCGTTTGGTGGTTTGTGAAGGGAAGGTTGGTGCAAGAGGGACTGCCTCATGTTGGTCTGATGTGTTCTGGCACAGGAGAGTAGCCATGAGAACGGAGACCTCGGCGGCCTTTTCATTTGAGGGCTATTTTTTCAGCTGTTTTATAAGGAGGGAAAAAATTCACACGTATTGATTCATATTCTCATGTTTGGGTTTTTAAAATAAACCCATTTACCTGTACACAGGGACCACTTTGCAGAACGAGCACCCACCTCCTACATTTCCTGTGTAACCTTGAGGGGCTTCCAGTCAGGTAATTCTCATGCTAGGATGAGCTAATCTAGCACAAAATGCTACACCTGCTTCGTTCTGCTAACAAATAGGCCCCTGCCTGCCGAAGACCGCCTGACCTGACTTATTATACCTTCCCCATCAGCAGAAAGACTCATATCATCACTGGGCCAAAGGTGAATTGCCTGGAGACAAAGTCGGAATGAATTTTTTGCAGTCCCATTTCGCCAGGCATTCAAACCACTTCATCCTGAGGAGCGAAGACCTTTAACTCTGTCACATTTATATATGCTTATAAGGACGGAGCAAGTTCTCCTCGCAAATCTGCTCTGGGTGGACGAGTCAAAACAGGTAAGATGGAGGAGAGTGAGGTTTGTTTTTTGTTTTTTTTTGTTTTTTTTTCTTGGTCTTTCCCACCTATTGTTCGACAGCAGTGTCAATGGGAGGAAGAAGAGGTATGGAGGACCTTTGCGGTGTTGATGCTCTCCGCGTCTATTAACATCTCTGGAGTCCAACGCTCTCAGTGGATGCTAATGTTGTAATACATGCCAAAGCCTGCGGATATTCAAATTCACGTGCAGCAATGGGTTGTGTAGTCAGAGCGAGGAGGGGAAGTAAGGAATTTTATGCTCCTATTTGGCTCCCGGTCCAGAAAAACGTCGAGACGTTTCCAGCCGGCGCCAGTTTGCCGTTTGAAATGTTGCTTTGTATTTATAGTTTTCTTAATCCCTAAAGCAAAAGAGGCAAATATTCATTTAAAACCCAATAACAATTAAAATCCCCAATAACAATTAAAACCTACAATGAACAACTGCTCTAGCTTTGTTTATTGCACGCATAAATAATCATACTTCAATGAACATGTTAGTATCTATGATCTCTTCCCAGATTAAGGTTGCCTCGAGACTGCTTGCTTTGGCTACTGTAAATGTGACATGAATTACACTCAGGAAAATGTGTCTTACATGCTGGGTTTGAAGTAAATTATTTTCTTCTAATATACCTACACAACTGTCACAAGGAATTACACTGCAGATTTAGTGATGTTAAGTGTCAATTGTAATTTGGTGACAGCCATTTTATTGGCTATGCATATTGCTCTGCGAGGACCTGCTTCTCAGTATGGAGGCCACCGTATCATTAAAAACCAGTGATCCTTCACTGATGACATAATTTGACTGGCAGAGAGAGGAGCAGTGAGGGGCTTGCTTCCACCTGCATGGAATCTGCTGCGTGTCAGAGATGAATTTGCCTTCAAATTAGAAACAGCACAGCAGACTGGTGGCTGTGATTTCGCTTGATTTCTTTTAAGGAGTTTCACCGGAATGGTTACTGAGCAGCTGATAGGAGTCTGCTTTAATATGTCAAACATATATATTATGCAGCCTGTAAACATTTCAAATATTTTTACCCACAGTATACAGCGAGTTATCAGTGAAATACTTTCAGCTGGATCAATCCGCATGTTTTTTCTCTTTCCACCCCCCATCTGCACACTCATCAATCCATCCGTCCGTCCATCCATCCATCCATCCATCCATCCATCCATCCATCCATCCTTGTGTCCAAAAAGGCTGCCTCTGATACAGGCTCAGAGTATTAAATTTATGTGTTNGCCAGAAAAATAAAATTTATGTTAAAAAAAAAAAAAAAAAAAAAAAAAAAAAAAAAAAAAGTGTTAACATAAAGCCCGTGTTTCAACAGATAAAATAAATCACACAAGCTGTGTAAAAATTTAGAGTAAGAGCAGAACCATAATCATACGTTCTGAAAATTTTATAAACTGACAATTCAAGTTATGTGTTTTATGCTAATACACATAGTGGTAGGTTCTAACAAACTGTGATTCACACATAAAGAGTAGAAAAGTTGAAGGTATTATATATGTAATATCTATTTTTCACATGTACATCTTTATATATACATTATGTGCTTATTCTGAGAAAGAGGAAATAGATTCCGAGACTTTCTTAGCAAATTTAAATCAATATAGCTGCCTTTCCATTTTCAGTATTTAAATTAAATTTTTTGCTGCAAGGCACTGCAAGGAACAAAGCAAAGTACCTTAAAAGAAAGTGTTTCCCTAGTAATTTCACCTCATTTCACACCTATTTGGCAGCTTTTCTTAGCCAATTGGTTTCATTGAAAATGCTGACAATGTTCACCCATTAGAATTGTCCGTATGGTAAGGTGTGCTTTCCTCTTAGATTCACTTTATTAACTTAAAATGTAGAAAATAACTTTTTTTTTTTTTTTTCTCCCTAAGACTACCAACATTCCTCAATATACACTTTTGTCTATCTCTCGTTTTTTCACACTGCTCGTTCTACTTTTTTTTTTTTGGAAAAATCTTTACTGAACAATAAACAGCATAAATTATTCAGCCAATTTCAGTCCAGTGGCATAAATCATACTCTAGCAGACATGCTACTTATGACAAATGCTTTGTCTAAGAGAAACATACCACTGAAGGTTTAATCAGAAGCTCTAAACATTTCAGACTTGCTCAATTTTATTCTTGGCAAGAAGCACTGTTTTTTTGCTATATCTTCCAAAGCTTCGGGGGAATGTTCATTTTTCCCATGAGAATACTGAGGCCATTTTTACCCACTCAAAGAAAGGGGAGGGTGTTAATAAAAGAGCACTTTCCTCAAGAAAAATTCAAATGGGGTTGGCAAAACTTCTCACTCTTGAAAGCCTGTTTCAGAGGCAGCCTTGGATGTTTTAAGTGCTCCCTATATGATAAAGCATCAGGACTTGCATACTGTCCCTTTTGAAAGCATAAACAGCATGCAAGAAAACGTAACCTTTTATGGGATAAAAGGTTTCTTAAGATTTTATTAGCACAAATTGGAAAAAAAATAAAATAAAAAGACCACCACCCCACCTCCCCTGAACGAACAACTTTCTGTTTTGCTGTGCTGTTTAAATAAGGCCGTTAGATGCCTGGGCACAATTACCCTTCATCTCATTTAGACTCATGGTTTTATACAACCGGGGGTGTTCAATAACCACTTCATCCAGAACCAAACCCTGGGTTTAAATATTAAATGGAAATTTCCATTGGTTTAGAGGAAATTCTAGCTTTGTTGCTAGCCATTCTGATAATTATTTTCGAAGAACATCTGCTTCACTCTTAAGATTGTCTTTTTTTATGTCCACTCCTGTAGAAGATTGGAACAGCCAGTCCATGCCCTGCCACGTTCCCAGAATTAGTGCCTATATTCTAATATGGGATCTTGCCTCGAGTCTGCTCAGAGATTTTATTCTGCAGCCCCAGTCAATACAGTTCTGTTTTAGTGACTGAAGTACTTATATTTCAGCATCTTCTACGATATCAGCTGAGGTCCCACCATAAGGCCCTGCATCCTGGTTGTCTACCTCTTTCGTAGCCAAGAAAAGCAGTGTTGAATCAAAATTATATAAAACAGCAACCTGAAAAGAATACTGGGATAACAGAGCGGTGGGAAGAGACTTGCAGATAAACTACTGCCATCAGCACAACACAGAGCTTGCACATAGCTGCGTGAACAGAACACAAATTACGAATAGTTTTCAACTAAAAAGTAGAACATTTGAAATATACAGGCTCAGGATCTAGCTGACCTTACGCAGCGGATTAAAGCAACCCGAAAAATAACCAAATATAGCGGCAAAAACAGCTAACATGCCCTTTTAAAGAAAAAGTTGGGTTTGTTATTTTTAAGTTCTGGCTAAAATGAAGACAGCTGATTAGACAAGGACCAGATGCAGGATGTCTATGCCAGTTTTTGTTATTTTAGGTCGTATTAGTCAGCACTAAGTAAAAAACAACGTAGGTATTGACATCCTAACTCAAAGCTGTGGTCTGCTGAGTTGTAGGGACGGTTCAACGCATGAAAAAGACGCTCCACTAGACGCAACGAGCGAGTCTGCTGCTACCTAAGAGTGTTTCTCCGTGCTTCGTGAGGATGGGTGATTTGCATAAGCCTTTGAGTTCCAGACGAGTGTATTCGTTTGACAAACATCCTTGGCTTGTATGTATTTGGATTGTTAGAAGTCTTGTTTGCATGCACACAGCCGGTTCTATGGGAGTCTGGTGAGATGCTTGGTCTCAGAGGTATCGTGCGTTGAAGCTCCGCAGTGTCATCACAGGCTGAGCAAGTGTTTCTCTTTATTAGTTCACCTTAGTAATATTGCAGGAAGAAATACAAAAGTTGCACAAAGCTCCCATTATAAACCTACTGTCAGACACAAAAGAAAAAGAAAACCACGCGCTTCCCTGCCTAAATGACTCTTATTTCATTAAAAAAAACCAAACAAACCCCAAAAAACAAAAACACCGAACAAAAAGCAAACGTGAGATTTAAGGGGGAGAGAGGGAGATTCTCTGACACATTTTGCTTCCCACCGAACGCGGTGGCAGTGTTAGAACACACTCCTCTAACGTTAAAGGAGTGTGAAGAGCGTAAGGAAAGCAGAGTGACAGTCCCTCTCGCTTCCTTAGCCGCTCACACCAAGCCTTCCAGTCCATGACTTCATTCTGTCACCGTGACCTGTTTTAACCAGGCCCTTATTTTTCCCTCGTCCTGCGAAAATCGCTGCTGGAACAAAGCGCTGCGTGAAGGTTTAAAGGTGGAAGCGGCCGAGCGGAGAGGCAGAAGCCCGGATCCCGTGGCCCTTGCTTTACATGACGTCCCTTCCACAAACCGATGTTTGGGTTCCGCAAGCACGAGCAATAACTCACGTCTCTGGGAGAGCGTTGCTCATTCCTCTGCATGCAATTTTCTTTCCTCTAAAAGGCCACCATAGGGAGGGAAAGATGGACATTTGTAACCTGAAAATTTTGGAAATTTTTTTTTCCCTTTCAACCAGGTTGGAAGGCAGGGAGCCATGTGTCCTTCTCATAGCGCTGTTGCTAAGTTTCAAGAGTAAAGGGTTAAGAGCAGGACTTCTTTCAAAATCACAGAATTGTTCTGGTTGGAAGAGACCTTTAAGATCACCAAGTCCAATTGTTAAACCAACACTGCCACATCCATCATTAAACCATGTTCCTCAGCACCAGATATTCACAGCTTTGAAACCTCTCCAGGGATGGGGACTCCACCACTGTCCTGGGCAGCCTGGGACTGGCCCAGACAACCCTGGAGGGGAAGATATTGTTCCTCAGCTCCAACCTAAACCTCCCCTGGGACAACTTGAGGCCCTTTCCTCTTTTCCTGCCTCTTGTTCCTTGGGAGAAGAACCCAAACCCCTCTCCCAGCTCCAAACTCCTGTCAGTAAGCTGTCAAGACCAAGGTGGTCTCCTCTGAGCCTATTTTTCTCCAGGCTAAACTACTCCAGATACCTCAACTGGCCAATGTAACATTATCCACATATATATCTGAAGCTTCCTAAAACACTCAGCATGAAAAATCTTGTCCTAGATTTTTTCTTTCTACACATTCCCAAACTATCCAAATGGAGTGGAAACTCGACCTTCCCAGAAAGAACAACGTGCCCAAGGAACACCCTGAGCAGTATCCCCAGGTTTAGATGGTGTTACTCACCTGGTCCATGTCAGTGGTGCCTGGTGCCCACAGGCTCTACCCTTATTTGGTCAGATCCTGAAGTTATTCCAACTGAGATCCTCAGAAAACGCTTGGCCAGGGGGAAGCTGCGGCCTCCAGGCAGCATCTGCTTGATGGGCTTCACCTCCTTGTAGGCCACCAACCCAACACCTTGCTGGGTAGTGCTGTTAGATGTGGGTGTAAGAATAACCTAGCAGATTTTTGTTGACTGGTCCCATATATGAATCTAAAAAGAGCCATTTTTTTAAGTGTAGAATAAGAGTTAAAGATTTTGGATATGGCCTTCAGACCTTTTAACGACATTCAATTGCGTTTTAATTAATGGTTATCTCAGATATCATGTTGGTTGGAGTTCGAAAACAGCAGGTATAAAGAAGCCACAAATTGTGTGAAAGGGACCAGTCCTAATTTATTTAGTATATTACGTGTCGACTTGTACTCATAAATAAAGACCAGTAAATGTGAGGTGTTTGAAGTGAGGAAGGTACCACCCAAATTAGAGTGAAAGCTTAATAAAGTTAGATTTTCTTTACTATTTTTGTATGTATTCCTGTTTGTTCTTTTCAAATATTTTGGAAACCTGTTTGAAGTAGATGAATTGCTGGAAGTCCAGCAACCGTTAACATTAGGAAAGACCAGGACTTAGGAAGACATAGGTGTCAAACTATCTACAGGAATGAAGCAAATTTAAACAAGGTCACACCGTCCTCATGAAAAGCCTTAAAAAGAAATCCACCCAAAGCCATGATACTACAAATCATCACAAAATCCCAACCAATCAACCCCTTTTGTCTAAAAAAAAAGCATTAGTTCACAAACAGAGATTTTTTTTGGAGTTCTCTGTTCAAACCTGGAACCAAACCCACACAACCAACTGCTGAGGCATGCCAGCCTGAGAAGAGGCAGACGATCACAAGAAATTATTAGTTCCACAAACTTGTTCAAGATAAAGACTTTCTTCTGATTATTGGATCATGATTTCGGGTAAGAAAACAGATTTTAATATTTTTTTTCCCCCCTCAATAACTTGTGTGCGAAATGAGAAACCTGGGACCTGCTTAGAGCAGTGGAATCTGTGAAGAATTATATTTGAATGTTTTTCTGCAATGGCCCCTTTTCTAGGTTGGCCAAACCCTGATTTTTTTTTTTCTAGGTAGGCTTCTCTTTTATTTTCTATCTTATAAATGATGACAAAGCTCACTGCAGTCACTAGAAGGGTGTTTTTGTGTACCGACATCGATTTTGTTCTCGCTTCACCTTCTGACTATATGTTGGTAGGCACAGTCCACGAGAGTCTCTTCACATCAGCAAGCAAATCACTTCTCTTTTCCTTGCAAATCCCACATTTGCCTCATTTTTCACTGTTTTCTCAATTACAGCACCTCTCATCCCAGTAGATCCTAGAGCAGTTGCCAGCTTAACACCCCCTGATGTACAAATGACTGCATTTCTCATAATAGTAGCATGGGGTTTTAACTCACTCTCATAACAACCTTGACAAGGCAACTTTGTTCTTTAGTTAATGTCTTTAATTGGGCACACACTGGTTGTTAGGGTAGGATTAATTGTGAGCATCTGGGCATTTATTTATTTACTTTTTTTTTTTTTTTTGCTTCCATAATAGAGTACTGAAGTATTTGCTATGAGAAAATTCACATAAAGACTTGGCACGTACCTTGAATGTATAAAGGCATAAGAACCCTTAAAGGGGGATTACATTTCAACAGTGTCTCTTTAAATTTGTGCGGGTTGTGTACATCTGAAAACAGTAGGTTTGTATGATAACTGGACAAACAAGAACATGAACCTTCATTCAACTCCATGTGCCTGTGAAAAGAAGGGTGGTGGTGGGGGGGGGAAGGGAAGATGAACGCGCTATAATAGTGTCAGTTTTATGAAAGTGAAGGACAACCTCCTGAAACTGAAGGTCGGCCAAATGTTAAAGCTATCGCTGAAAAAAAGACTCTCCATTGTTGAGAAAAGTTGTCCCTTAAAGCTTCTATACTCCCCCTAAGTGCATAGGGTATGTTTACAGGTAGAAGCTCTACACCAGTGAGAGCAGCCCAGCTAAAGACTCCAGTTTCAGAGCTGTGGTTAGCAATTGAGGTCTGTATGTACCCCTTCCAGTTAGATTTTGTGTTTGTATTCATCATAGACTCCTGTTAATGGCATGGAGTCATCCAGGAAGAAGCAGTGAATTGCAAGCGTGCTGGTATCAGTAGTACTGTTGGGAGTGAAGAAACGACCAAAGAGAAGTTGGATGAAGGAGTTTTTGGTAAAAGTGGTGATCAGGACACTCATAATCATTGACTGTTGATAGAGAAGAAGAGAAAGCTCTGTGAGACAAGGAGGACATCTGTGTTGTCTTTTGAGTGTAGACTTTGATATTTTGAAAACGTTACCTTTGTGAAGCAGGTAGAGTGGCTAGAGATTCTGAACTCACATGGTAGTTCTTTGCTGAAAGATGACATGCCCTAGAGTAACAAAATGTGTGAAATGCTCCTTGATTGCTTCAACATGGAGTCAGTGGTGGTAGCTCAAACTCCTCAGAAAGGTGAGTTAACTTGGGTTCTGCTCTGATGGATAAGGAATAGTTCATCTACCCTAACCCCCTGGCCGGCGTATAGAGACAACTACTTCTAGTTCCCAACCAACAACAACAGCCCGAATGACACCTCTGGCCATACAAACATCTGTTCAAGCCTTGACTCTCATTGCTGCAAACCATGAAATATTGCAATCCCTATATCCCGTAGAAATAATCTTAATTGCAAGGCAAGTGTTTTGCGGCGACATTGATTGTTTTGAAGTGCTCTGAAGATGTAAAGAGCTTTAACTATGCCAAGGAGATAATCCAGCTACAGGCAATGACTAGTTGTAACAACATCACAACACTTTCTGACGATGTACCAGATCATCCACACACATTTTCTAAATTTGTTCATGTTAGGCACATCACCCGGATCAGTGCGGACGATCCTGGGCCAGAAATAGTTTGTGAAAAAGGCAGAGGTCCTGGGATGGCAAACCCTCCAGAACAAAGCTGTAGCTCTTCCAGTAAACCCCTTCCCTGGCTGCCATCTCCAGAGAGAAAGTGGCAAGGAGGACACGGCTTTTGTGGGGCAAGCTTCAGAAACCCTTTCCAATAGGCTAGAAATCTCAGTAAATGCTTCAGAAACAAAACCAATTCCTTTCAAGAATTAGCTCATTACTGGACATACCAATGAAGCGAGGCTGATGTGACTCTCCAAGTGCATGTTTGCTAACTTTGAGTTGTACCCCAGCACCAAAAAAGGGATGCCCATAAAGGTTGGAAACCTCAAGAGAAATGATTTCTCTCAGTATGCCACAGACATACATACCTTGGTCTGAAACAAAGGACAAAATTTCCCCCCCCTCCTTTTTTTTTTTTCTACTGATGTTATCTCCTGTTACATCCTGATGTGTCCCACCTTCTTTCTTTCCTAAAAGTCAGCATTCAACCAATACAGAAAATTCAGAAAATTAAAAACTCCCTTTAAAATCCCTTGGCCAAAACAAAGACAATTTCAACAGCTATATGCGTGTAAAAACATTTATTAAAATAATTGAACTTGCTGGGGATTAACAGAATAAAACACTTACGCTTTCAGAAGAACCAGGCTAAGCATTTTTTATATTTTCCTAAACAAAGGATTTATCATCTTCTACAATATGTGAGGTTATTTCTCTAAAGGTGGTTTGGCCTATGTTCCCTGTGTTTTAATACTCATTCGCTTTGCATCGGGTGTGATATGCTCTTTTCTGATGAAACTTGGAAGTTTTCGTTTGAAAAATGATGTGTCTTATAGATAGCATGGACTAAGCAATTTTAGCTATGGCAGAGCAATAAAAAACATTCTTCCCATGGATTCATTGAAAGTGCAAGGACAAATATTAACCTTGGTAGGTCTATTATAGAACTTATTTAGAAAAAAAAAAGAAGAAAGGGCGGAAAGGCATTCATATTTAAATTGTCTCTACGTCTTCGTACGAGGAAGTAAATTTATAAACCTGAGAGGATGAAAGTTTAGGAGTAGGATGCTGTCAATATGTGTAAAAAAAATTTTAAAATAAAATATGAAATCCAACAACATTGCACAAATTCCAGAACTGGACTTTTTTTTTGTTTGGGGTTTTTTTTGGTAATTATAATATTTAGATTGTATATGCATATATATGTATAGATTTAGTTTGCTTTATTAACTTGCTAATGGCTCAGGAATTAATAGCTAATAACACTGATTCTAAAGAAATAATGAATATAGAAGATACCTTTCGTACGGGCAGTGGGAACATAATAAATTGACTGTATTGAATGCAATACAAAATATCTTTACCTGTCTATAGAAATGACATGAAGGTAAATCCTGCTCATTCTAAGCAAGCAAGAAACCTGTTGAAACTGATGGGACACTTCCCAGGAGTCCTGCAGAAAGGATTTGGCCCGTGCACATCGTTTAGGAACGTGCTGAATCCTGCCTATGTTGGCACAAGAGGCGAGTAGATAACACCGAGATACAGACACTCAATGTACACCTCACACCTCCTCCTGGAAATGTTGAAATTATTATTTATGATTTAGTTTTGCAATTTTTTATTATTTTGGTGGCGGGGAGAGGAAGATTTTACTGCATATTTTTTACATTGAGCTAGGGAACCTGATTGTCCCATCTACAAGAGGAAGCCGTGAAGCTCGCACAGGGATCGGAATTTCTCAAGTGATAAAAAAACAGCTTCAGATTTTTTGTCTTCAGTCCGGACTCCTGGTTGATCCCGCTTTTAGAACCGATGTGCAATATTTAGAGCCTGGCACGGAGCCAGCGATATCATTAAATCCTGTCTGCTAGCTCTAGCAGAGAGCAGTTCCAGGCTAGGAGCTGTCTTCACGTCAGCACAACTTCTTAAATACCCACAAGACAGAAAAAAGGGAAAGTAAATGAATTATTCAGGAGTAAGTTTGGTAATCAAAGACTGAGAGGTTTTATTAAAACAAGAACAAAGCTCTTGCCATCAATTAAAGCACTTCCGTCTTTATGTAAAACGCTCAACGAAAGAAATGAAGCTGTTTCCAGTCCTCCCTGCAATGCATGGGGGATTTCTTGATGAGGATGCTGAACCTTCATCCCTGAGGGTTGCTCTGTGAGGGTGGACACCCCTGCCCAAACACGAGCTGTCCACTCCCGCCTACGGGACCACAGCGTCTGACTCCAGTACTTGTTCGTCACTTCAAACTCACGGTTTTTGCCACCGAACACCCCCTAAATCCTGCTTCTCCCTTCATCTAGGGACAGAGAACAGAAACACACACCATCCCTAAAACAAAAGCAGAATTCTTATCATTAAGACACTAATTCTGATACCTTGCCTTGCTCAGCACTTATTTCTCTTAGCGTGAATTAAGACCGTTATATTAAATTGGAAGCATTTAACATTTTTTTAGGAGAAAAATTGTAAGATATTGTTTATTTGCCTGGATTTTCTATGCATATGTGCTTGAGAATATAAGAAATAACGGGCTAGTTTATCACTACACGTATGAACTTCACAGACTGCACTGAATTATTGGTTTCTGAAGGAAATAATATTATCGGGTCACCATAATGCTAAGCAGTATTGCATTTTAGTAGATAATTTCTGAAAAGTGCTTACTTCTGAAAAAAAACCCCAAACCTGAAAGAAAAAAATCCTTGCAACAGTGCTGACTGAAAAAAGAAAAAATTATATTTATATTAAACCCCTCAGCTAGATTCTTAGACACATCACTGCTTAAAATGCAGTCACCTGACAAAAACAGTTCTAATTATTACCCCCTTGGGCTAACATTTTTCAGAATGACTGGCTAAAATGCACTCCAGCTCATAATTTCTATCTCTGACAGTGGAAGACATAACCTAGTTTCCTCTAATGCAAAAGTCTCTAATCTAGAGGGCAAGACCCTGTTCCGTATAACACTGAAGGGAGAAAATGCAATTTGAGCACAAGGAAATTGCACACATAGTTTGATAGTTCTACCATTCCCATTTTTTTTCCCCAGGATTAAATGTCTTGTTTTATTTTATGCTAAATTATGACCTGGCTAGGACTTGTATATATTTTTTGTCATGTTCTGGAAATTTTACGCTGTAAAAACAGAAGGATCTAGAAATGCAGTCTAACTTTCTTATTCACATTTCAGCCATTAAAAATTCCTAATTTCCACGTAGAGGGCAAGGATATATTTTTCTTAATGGATAGTTTTGGCTTTGGCAAGCGGCAGTTGCACACAATAAGCTCCATTCGCCTCTGGGTTAATCCAGGTGTGTATCAACCCAAAGTGATTGATTTCATATTGGTGTAATGCAGGAGTGAATCAGGCTCCAAGGTTTGAAAACAGAGCACTACATTAACATCTACATTTGTATACCCAAGCACCGGGGAACTGATTTTCAGATGGGCTTCATCCCAACATCGTTTCCTTGCAGGGCATTTTTCACCACCGAAAACAGGAACGACAAAATAAACAAATTTTAAAAAGCGCGTCCGTAATTTTGTGCTCGTGAGCGCCACAGGGAACAAAAATTAGGAAGTCTCTTGGATAGTGAGCTCCCTGAATTATACATGCACCTGACTGAATTATACATGCAATGGAGTAGTTAGATGTTAAACTACTAATATTTGCCACAGACGGTACCTGCCAAAATCCGGACCTCGATTTGCAAACTCAGCTGCTACCAGCCTCTCAGATTTACTGGGGCTGCCTCACTCCAATTAGCGTCACCCAAATGGTTCAGCCTTCCCCCCTCCTTTGACATCAGGGATGTGGCTGCATCCGCCCCCAGCTGAGCCTGACCAGAAGGATTCCTGGCAATACTGGCAGAAATGAATTAACCATTTTTTTTT
>VWZK01010231.1:0-13780 GCA_013396935.1 Baryphthengus martii | reverse complement strand
TTTTTTTTTTTTTTTTTTTTTTTGGTTCACTTCACATAGGCAGTGGTTGAATAACAAATTGACCTCAATCTGATAAAGCCAAAAATGCTGAAAGAGTTTCGCGGAAGTGAGTCAGGAATCCTGGAAGGGATGCTTTTCCCACTAGGGTTTTATTAACAATTTTTATTTTTCCCAGTCAAAGAACCACCCTTTCCTTTGTAGCTCAACAGCTGCTGCTTAACACCTATTTTTCAGCTAGCAGGGCAGCTGGGCGGACAGGTTTGTGGTTAGTACCAATGCAATGCCTTTGTGAACACCAGTTTCCTCCCGAAAATGCACCTCACCCTCACATCTCATACATCTCCTGTCACTTGGAGGAACACCTAGAAATACTGGTGGCAGAAAGTACAGTCCAAATAAACAAGAACCAAAGATATACATATCGTGGGCTCATCCCCAGCAGCGTGGGCAGCAGGGCCAGGGGGAGATCCTGCCCCTCTGCTCCCAGGCCTCTGGGGACACCACCCTTGCAGGGCTGGCTCCAGCTCGGGAGTCCTCAGTCCAGGAGAGACAGGGAGCTGTTGGAGCGGGGCCAGAGGAGCCCCAGCAATGCTGGGAGGGCTGGAACCCTCTGCTGGGAGGCCAGGATAGGAGAGTTGGGCTTGTTCAGCCTGGAGAAGAGAAGGATCCACGGAGACCTTCTGGGGTCCTTTCAGGGATTCCAGGGGCCTGTCAGAAAGATGGGGACAGACTTTGGAGCAGGGCCTGTTGGGACAGGACAAGGGGCGATGTTTTCAAACTAGAAGAGGAAGATTTAGACTGGAGATAAGGAAGATATTTTTTACACTGAAGGTGTTGAGAGCCTGGCCCAGGTTGCCCCGAGAGGTGGTGGCTGCCCCATCCCTGGCCCCATTCCAGGGGAGGTTGGATGCAGCTCTGAGCAACCTGCTCTAGTTGCAGATGTTCCTACTCCCTGCAAAGAGGTTGGACCAGATGAGCTTGAAAGGTCCCTTCCAACCCAAGCCACTCCATGATTCTACATCTTCTGTTAAAAGCCCCATTGCTGCAATGTTTACATTTAAAACTTTCTCCACAGACTTGTGCACCTACTCAAGTAGGAAAAAGAAACTTATTATCCCACTTTCTTCTTTCAACTGGACTCTATTTATTTTCTTTTTTTTTTTCCTTTTTGTTTTTTTTTTTTTAATTTTTCTTTTTTTTCAATATCAATGCATGGCAGAATTTTCAGTGAATTACAGTATTTTTTACTGGTGTCTCAGTGCTGGATAAATGGTCTCCTTTGCCTTTTTTTTTTTTGAGGACAGAAAATGAGTGAACACGAACAAGGACCCTGAGGCCATAATCACCAGAAAGCTTAAATCTATGAAAATCATTTGGATTCAGACTCTGGGCTGAGAGCAATTTTTTTTTTGGTACACATTCTTGTCTCCATCTGCGCATCTGTTTGCAGGATCTCGGCCCACACTTGCAGAGAAGATCACGGTGTTTTCTAGCATCCACTCTGCAGCCTGCAATTGCAAAGGGAACAACATTTCTTGAGGGTGGGTTTGGTTGATTGTTTAGGGCTTCTCAGGACGTGGTAGATGGTAGAGGAGCTACTGCATGAACTCATAAAATGCAAGATGCTTGGCGGGTGGATTCTTGCTTACGTGAGTTTACCCTTTGCAATCAGAAGAGCAAGCAGAGCTGTTGAGTATTGAAGAGCAAGCCTGGGTTTAGCTGAGCCGTGCAATCCCAGTAAAATGCCATCTCCCCAGATATTGCACATTATTAGAAGGTTTCCTTGTATTTGTGTAGTTAGTGAGGCAAGCAGGGAGATATAAAGCAAACTGTTTATTTGCTGCTGTCAGGTATCACACTATTAGCAATTAATCTCTAAATTACCCTGTTTCCTACTTTTTTTTTTTTTTTTTTTTTCCTGCCTGTGCGGACTTGAACTCATAAAACATCAGCAGAATCCTAAGGGATTTCCACGAAAACCTATTCTGAAGCAAGCTTGTCAATATTAAACATATCTTATACTACTGCAGTCAGGCGTATCAGCATTCCTTACCCCTGGCCTTGGCAGACCACCTGCAAAGGTCAAAGACTTGTTGATGTCACTCTGAACCATCAGTCCTCAGGCATCCTGCTCAGACCTCTGCTTGTCAGCTTCCCCAGGGGCAGGAGAAGCACAGCTTCTCTCAGATGCTCTTGGAGACACACGTTTAACAGCTCTTAGTCAATCTGGGAGGGTGAGATTATCGTCAATGAGGAAGGCTGGACACCTATCCACCGAGACAGCCGCTCTCCAGTAGCTGGGTTACGTAAAGGTCCATCCGTTGACGTAGATTAACAGACAGCTTGCCCTTCAACATGGCACAAAGTAAAAACTGAAAGATCCTTTATGCCACTGGAGTCTAAATTCAGACTGACAAATGAGCCACAATAATTATCTGAGGGAATAATCCTACAGCTCGTTGTTCTCACACAGTTGATTAACTAACAAAGCAACAACTTCCTTTGGGCAGGTCATACAAATAACCTCTGGTGAAATCCAAACTATAAGCAGCAAAGGGCTGAAACACACCCAGATTCCTGGGCAGAGCCGCACAGGCCCAGCTAGGCTCGTCAGATTGACTACCAGTGGCTGAAGAAGGGCTGGAGAAAACCCTTGGTGTCAAGGGGAAGGGATGGCGTGGAGAGGGAGCAGATATCAATGTGGAAAACATTCCTACGCGAGACACTGCTGTTAAAAGGCTGGAAATCTTGATCCCCAGTCACTGACTGATGGGTTTTGTTTTTTTTTATGTTTCATCTTTCATAATTCCATAGCGATCTTAGGTCTGCAAAAAAGCCAACAGTTTGGTCCCTGTCACAATCTGAGCAGGTTTCTTCACCTTTCAACCACTCTTCCATTATCTTTTGCTAGCTTTCATGTTGGACATCATCATCATCACCTTATTATCACCACTAGCTGATTGAAATTACAAATATAAACCCAAGATTTGTGAGTCTGTCTTTCTCATGCTGAAAAAACAACTGCTTTCCCAGTTAAAACTGGTTCTAGGGAATTTCATTTAGTGCGTCACCTCTTTCTACTCCACTGAGAAGCGTGGTATCTAATGCCAAAACGATGGAAAAAAAATTCCTGAAAGCTGGAATTAGGATATTCTGGAGTGGAGAATAGAAGATACTAATCATTCCTATTGGGAGAAATACCAAACTAATTATTACTTCATGACGAGGGGATATTGCAAGTGTCTTCAGCCTGTATCCCAAGCCTCTTGTGTGGGCAGTGGGCAGCAATAGCCCTAATCCTTCCAAAAAAAAAAAATTGCCAGGAAAATTCCCAAGGCTGGAAGAGGATTTGGTTCTCTGCATCACCAATTCTATAATGCCAAACACATTATGGGATGCACCAAGAAATGCACGTAAAGGGCGAGACATCTGTAATTAGCAGACTTGATGCTTATGGGGATTTCTGGTGTTGCTTGGAAAGGACATTTGAATGTCCTTGAGGTGAATTCTGACCCTTTGCAAAGAGTCCCTACAGGCATGGTCCTGCGTGGTTCTCACCTTGTGACTCCCCACATTTTGACCGCTTCTGTGACTCCACAGGCTTGTCACTTCCTAGTCCCACATGAGAGATGTTCCTGGTCTCGCTGATGACCTGATATCTGAAGCCTGGCACGTGAGGTCATCTCCCTCATAAAGGAGGGCAGTTGAACAATCCAAACCTAAGCTCCATGTAAACAATTTGTTAGAAAAGAAAGATCTTGGCAAATAGCCGGTACTTTTCGAAGGAAGAACGTTTCTCAGGGAAAATACATAAAAAAACCCAACACCAAACTAGTCCTTTTTCCATTTTTATGTAGATCAGAAAGAAAAAAAAAAAACCAACAAACCAACAAAACTTCGATAATTGTTGCGGGCTACAAGTGGTTTGATAGAGCAGTTGGGGCAAGGAAATGTTCTTGAGCCAAGCCTTAATGACATGCTGTTAAATGATTGCAGAGGGGAGAAGTGGGGAAAGGAGAATCTGCTGAAGTCAGTGGGAGATCTGCAGCTCCGTTCGCCAAAGCCAGGATTCCATCCCAAGTCTGCTGCTGACAGCAATGTTCACGAACATCTAAAAAAACATTGCAGTCTTTCGTCATTGTTTAGTTGGGAACTGAATGTGTCTGTGCCTTGGGAGTAATTCACTGTATCACCTAAACAACTTAATCATCTAAGCTTTTCATGTCTACTGGCAAGAAGCAGATCCAGACGTTCGAAAGGGAAAAACAATATAAATACATTTGAACACCTACTGGAGGATGCAAAATCCCTTTTTCTTTTTTTTTTTTTTTTTCCTAGAGAATTCTTCATTTCAGCTGCACTGTTTTTGAACCGTAACCCTGGCTTAGTAATTTTCAGCCTGCTACATAATGAAGCTTCATTGTTACGAATTTTCATATTCTGGGGTAGAAAACTGTAAGGAACTGAAAAATGAAAGCAGTAACAGTTTATAGGCACAGCACTGTAAAATTATCATATTTCTGCAGTAGAGTTACTGATTTGATTGCCCTTCTTTTAACCACTTATCTGCTTTCCTTCAATATAAATTATGTGCATGTGGAAAAAAAAACCCAAACCACCCAAGTATGTTTCATTTAGGGATTTGCAGTCTGCATTCCCAGCAAGAAACTGGAAAGGTCCGGCAGGAGACGTGTAGGAACACGCGTGTGGAGCTCGACTCTTTCTGAAAGCAAGCAGAAACAAAACAAAGAGAAGGCCCACGCCAGGTTAAGAAGCAAGTGCTGTAAACTTTTACTCACCTAGGTAATCCTTTATGGCTTTATAACACAATATTTAGCTGGGTGTTCATGCTTTAGCTGACTTCCACACAGACTGCGTGAAAAGCTTCAAGGAGGTTTCACGGAGCAGTCTCGTGGACCGCAATTTTTTTTATTATTTTTAGTTAGATTTTTTTTTTTTTGATTTTTTTTGAGCAGTCCAAATATCCCCATCGAACCAACCCAAAGAGGATTCAGAAAAGTGCAGTATTCGAACACTTTCCCCCCCCAAGATCAGAGGACCGCTGTTGCATTCTCGCTCAATTTAAAGAAAGTAAACGGCGGTTAGTATACCCTCCCCTAATGGGCACCCCCACTGGGGACATTGTTCGAGCACCACCACGGACACGTCCCCAGTGCAGCTGGATATGTAAACAAGGACATAATCCGCCTGAAAGAGCGCTCGCAGTTTGGCAGAGCTCGCCGTGTTGTTAACACATTGTGCCAAAGCAATAACAAAGCCATCATTTTAAAGTTTATTTGCAGGCTCTTATTAATCAAGAAATTTTCCAGAAATTACTTCTAAAGGAAGGACCTTCCAGAAAGTCACCATTTGGGGGAGGAAGGTTTCCAGATGACTTTTTTTTTACTTATCTGTAGCCTGTTACTCAGAATAAATCACAATTTAGTCCAAGTTCAGTTGAGACAGAAAACACATTGCAGTTACACAATGTAAGGGAGCCTTCTGGGTTTTTATTTTGAACACTTTCCATTTCTTGCAAGGCCGATCAGGCTTTGGGTCAGTTCTTCTCTAGACTGGAGACAGTCAGCGTCTGGTACCTTGGCTCACTAGTCACGAAATCAAATATTAGGAGTTATAAACTCAATATAATTATCCTAAGAATGCACAAGTCAGCATTTCCAAGTTAGGTACTCCAAGGAAAGAAAGTATGCTTGGCAATTTTTTTTCAGTTTCATTAGTTGATATTCCAAACTTTTGAAATTTTCCTAGCGTTTTAAGGACAGTCATAAGAACGGCAGAGTAACACAACAGGAAACGATGTGATTTTGAAAATAAGATTTCCATGAGCCTTCAGTCTGACAGAATCGATGGTTTGGGGTAAAACTACAGCCAAGCATACACACGGGAAAGGTTTGTTATGGAGATGAACAATCAAGAACAAATTCTAAACCTTTTTATTATTTATTTTTTTTTAATGATTCTAGAAATGAAGGAGAAAGAAATTCTAGATGTATTTAATAAGAAAGCAAGCTAGAACAGAACAAGGGAAATGATGGCTGGTTAACTTTACCATTGAAAACCTTCATTATAAATTAATATTCACAGCGCTTATATTGAAAAGGCCACTTATTTTTTTTTAATAGGTAGTATTAGAAGAATTCAAGAATTTTTTTGTAGTGCTTTGGTTGGTAGGTTTTGTGTGTTGTTTTATTTTTTTTTGTTTGCTTGCTAGTTTTTTTTTCAAGTTGCATTGTGTGTTCAGCGTATTTTGGTGGCTCCAAAAGGAATTACGTGGACAGAGCAGATCGGTGTATGTGTGCTATTTGTGGGCAATTCCACCTGAAAACCAGGCTGAGAGAGCTGGAGTTGTTCAGTCAGGAGAAAAGAAGGCTGCAAGGAGACCTTCTGGTGGCCTTCCAGGATCTGAAGGGGGCCTACAAGAAAGCTGGGGAGGGGCTTTTTAGGATGTCAGGTAGTGATAAGACAGGGGGGAATGGATCCAAACTAGAGGAGGGTGGATTTAGATTGGACGTTAGGAAGAAGTTCTTCCCCATGAGGGTGGTGAGACCCTGGAACAGGTTGCCCAGAGTGGTGGTGGACGCCCCATCCCTGGAGGTTTTTATGGCCAGGTTGGATGGGGGTCTGAGCAACCTGGTCTAGTGGGAGATGTCCCTGACTGTGACAGGGGGATTGGAACTCAATTATCTTCAAGGTCCCTTCCAACCTTTACAATTCTATGATTCTATGATTAAAAATTGTCCACTTGCAATGTTGCTTTGCTGGATGGTGATGCAGCTATTTCACCAGGACACTGGAACTCTGGATATCCTGGGTACAATGTTACTGTGCACGCACAGCGTAGATGTAAAATCTCAGTATGCTCCTTGGTGAACATGGACCATTTGGTTTGTCCTGTCTCTTGCTGAATGTACCACACATTTGGCTCAGCTAAGAATGCTTAGCAAGTCCCAACGCCTCCACTTTGCTGCACATGTGCAGTCCAGCTGCAACAGCTCAATTTATCATTTTGATACCTGTTGAGCTTAATAGATCTACATTTAAGCCGTTTTTCAGCCCAAAGGTAACCAAAACCCTGTATCTGCTCTCTCAGCCTAATCAGAATTATGAACTGATTTAAAAAAATATATATGTACTTTGGTCTAACATGCCCCTGATTTCTTTGCTGTAGCGGTTGAGGTCTTGCTAATACTGCTGCATATTTAGTATAACTCCTCTTTTTTTTCGTATAGCTCTCTGTATTCAAAAGATTCCTACACGAGGTGTCATTTGCCTCTTAGGCCTCAAAAGCTGCAGTTATTGGACACTGATATTTTCAAAGGAAAGTTCAAAAGCTACTGTCTGCTGAGGACAGACTCTAAACCTTACTACCCATGGTTGGGTGAAGTAAAACCAGAGAAAAGCCTTTAATTACTCAGATGTGATACCTGTCTCTGTGCTGAGGTGTATACCGTAGTTGGGACTGATGAGCCTCAAGCTAAATGTATAGATAGGATTGATTTTTATACTCCCAGACCTGTGATTTGACTGGTTGCCACCTGGACCTTCCTTGTCCTGATTTCATAGAACCATCAAATTCATAGAATCGTAGAATTGTCATAGTTGGGAAAGGCCTCTAAGATCACCATGTC
The DNA here is from genome assembly GCA_013396935.1 of Baryphthengus martii. Taxonomy (NCBI): domain Eukaryota; kingdom Metazoa; phylum Chordata; class Aves; order Coraciiformes; family Momotidae; genus Baryphthengus; species Baryphthengus martii. Next base: position 6,131 of record VWZK01010231.1, on the reverse strand, counting down.
CAACCATCAGCCTAGAAAAAATAAAAGCAAAATCAAAACCAAAACCAAAACCAAACAGCCAACTAAACTAAAAAAACACAACCAAAAAATCAAAACCAAAACCAAACCAAAACAAAAAAATAACCAAACTCAAACAAAACCAAACCCCTAAAACTCCACAAACAAAAAAACCCCACCCCTCACACAACACCAGAAAAACCCCCCTCACCATCCCAATAGAGCACGTGCTGAAGTGCCTCATTCACTCTGCCTGACAACTCTGTCAGTAAATAAATTCTTCCTAATATCTCATCTAAACATCCCCTGGTCCAATCTCAGGCCATTTTCTCTCATCCTGAGAGAGGAGGCTGTACCCACCTGGCTCCAACCTCCCACCAGGGAGTTGTAGAGAATGAGGTCTCCCCTCTGCCTCCACTTCTCCAAACTAAACAGTTTCGATTCCCTCAGACACTCCTCATAGGGCTTGTTCTCCAGACCCTTCACCAGCTTGTTTGTCCTTCTCTGAACTCGCTTCAACAATTCAACGTCTTTCTTGTGTCAAGAAGACCAGTTCTCGTGATGAGAGGCCCAACTCTTTCAAACCCAAAGAGCCAGGTACAAGAATTCTCTTCTATCTAGGATGCTATCTTTGTTTTTTATTTTTGCTATCTACAGATTAAAAATATTGTTATCGCTAACCCCAAAGCATAAATGTCCTTATGTCAGAGCCATTTTCTTTCTATGATGACCGTAAGAGATTTATTATAGAATATGTGCTATGACAGATGTCCTTTATGTAATATTCAGCTTAAGGACAAGGCACTGGCTTCATTTCAATTACAAACATCACTTGTCATTTAGGATATTACTAGTTTTGAGCCCCCAATTCAATGATAATAATAATTTATGATCATATTTATTATGTTTAAAATTACTGGTCATAGAATCACAGAATTGTATAATCATAGAATCACAGAAACACAGAATCATATAATTGTTTGAACTGGAAGGAACCTTAAAGATCATCTAGTTCCAACCCTCCGATCATGGGTAGAGACACTCTCCACTAGACTGGGTTGCTCAGAGCCCTGTCCAAACTTCCCTTGAGTGTTTCCAGAGATGCAGTATCCACAACTCCTTGTTATTACCTTAATATTATAATTTTAAATGAAAGAGCTTATTATTCTTCATACCACTGGCAGGTTTTGCCCTTTTTCTTGTCCGGCCGTGGTTCCTCTTCCACCACCTTCATAACATCACTCAGATACAAGCTAATTAAGCTGACTGAATCTTCTGATAGCCTGAAACAAGGGGCTTTAATGGTGTGAAATTCCATGTGTAAAAAACCCTCTTACTACAATACTACCATTACTATTTTTTCATCTCTATGATGAAAAATACTTCTGTTTTGATCAAAGAGTGGAAAATAACATCTCATCCAACAATGGCAGTTCATTTTGGATCAAGAACTTGAGAGCAGTGGAGCCACGAGTGAAGCGCAGCACAGAATAAATATTCTTTCCTTCTGCCTACTGCCGCTACCTGTGAGCACAGGCCAGGATCTCTGCATCACCAGATCAGTCAAATCAACCCTCTGCTACTTCAGGGTTGGCAAGCATAATGTCATAAAGTTAAATAGGACAGAAAAGCAAAAAAAAAAACAAACCCAGAAATGACGGAGAAAGTGGATGTTTAAGAGGTCTATGTTTCAATGTTTTCCAACTGGAAAAACCAGAACTTAGTAAATTTAAGTTTAAGATCTTTCTTCTGTTTTATTTATTTATTTATTTATTTTTCCACCTAGGATGTAATTGGCGACCCCTGAATTTAAATTTCTTTATCATCTGGTAATACAGAAGCCAAAGGAAAATAGTTTCCCAGTTTCCCAGTTTCCGCACCACTGTTCTTGATGCCTGTTTTGGATCTCTGAAGCACCATACTTGCAGATGCTACATATAAAATTGGATATTAAGAGAATATGTTAATTTTTTTTCTCAAAAATTTCATCAGGATCAAGAATTACAAACTTTTCTTCCTATTTTGTGTAAAAGCAGTGGATGGGCCACACACGAGCATTAGAAACACACCAAATTTCTGAGATAACAGACGCCTTTTAATGAGATTTGCTTTATGTTGGCACCACGGAAGTGAAATGGTTAAATGATTTTGTCTTCTGTTGAAACAATGTATAACCTCTTCATTATTATGCATAGCTTCCGTGCATACTATTTGAAGACATAGTGATTTATCCAGCTGGTTTCTTATATAATCTTGAGGTATAAATTTATATAGTGGGAGTTTTAATGTATTTATGATGCACAGTAAATTGTATTTAAAAAGTAAGTTGTGCTATATATTCTATAGCCTTGCTTTAGACTATTCACTCAACGCATATACAGAAGCTTAAGAACAGATCCAGATTTTCTGTTCTGAACTTGAAAAAGGAGTGGCAACATAAGACTTTGCAGAAATCCCTGATTTCTCCTACCGACGACTTACGTTGTGAAATATTTTAGTTCTGTAAGAAAAAAAAGAGACTTTTTGCGGATGCACTAGCTGGAATTGGTGCTAAAGTCTGAGAACATCTACACTACGATTACGTGAGACTAGTATTGGAGAAGAACTTGGATTCTAGGTGTGAAAACCAAAGGATTGATAAACTAGGTGTATGACTATTGCCTGAGTTAACCCCTTCAACAACTCAACTCTTTCTCCCAAGTTCCCTGAAAAAACATTGTGTTTTGGTGTTTTCTGGTGTAGCAATGGTCAGTTACTAGATGATCTGCATTTCCACAAGTACTAACTTAGAAAATTCTGTGGTTTTACAGCAGTTCGATTAATTTTTAAAATCAGGGTATTTTTTTTATTGTTTTGTTTCTTTTTTTTTACTTACATACCATTTCTCTGTATGGTCTGAATCTGAAAAATAGTCTAGAATACCATTTTACACACAAGTGACATACATACCCCAAATCACTAAAGACTTCAAGTATATAAACACCTACATTTGGACCATATGGAAAGCTCTAGCTCCACAGATGCTTAAAGCTTTGTTTCAAGCCAAAGCCCCAGCCTTAACTGAGGTATTCCCTTGTCTGCCTCGTGAGTAGGGTGGAAAAAAAAACAAAAAGAAAATAATATGGATTACCCAAGTGATAAACGATCTACCTGCAGTTTGGAGAATGAAAAATCAAACCCCAACTAGTGAGATAACTTTGTTGTGCTAATGATTTTCTTATGCATTAATAACAGATTGCCCACATAATGTAGAAGTGCTGAAACCTGTCATCTAGAGGTTCCTGATTTTCACCAGAACTTGAATTTAGGAACCTGGAATTTACCTAAAGCACCAAGACTGAAGGTAAGGATTTGCCGTATTGCCTTTGTATACAGCTCTTTGTAACGAGCAAGTCTTTATGGTATAATCTAGAACAGAACACGGTCCACAAATCACCACAAAATTCAATCTTAAATTACAGATATTTTCCAGCCAATAAGGCTTATGTAACAAATTTCATTAATGAATGTGAGGAAAAGAGAGAAATGAGCCAAGCATTCACATTTAAATTCGTGATATAAAGATAATGAGTCAGCAACAGTGATGCTGTTAAACTGCTGGAGTGTCCTACTGGCTGAGGAAGAAAACCTGCTGGTATGTTGAGAAATCCTTACTTATGTTTGATTGAGGTTCCTATCACCCTTCCCTGAAGCTCTGGTTAGAGATCTGCGACCCTCATCTCTGAGCAGAGAGGTCCCTGAGAGATGAAGTAGTACTTTCCACTATGTGGTGAACACCAAGTGAAAGAGCAGGAGAGGCAGATCCTAGAAGGTCTGTTCAATGCCTAGAAAAATCTCTCTTGCAGGAGTCGCTGTGCAGCTCAAAAGCAGCCAGAGTGAAGGCAATGGTTGGAGGGGTGCTTGGAAAAAGCTGTGACGAATCATCTACGACCCCGTGAACCGACGTGTGCAAATTACGTTGCTTTTGTTTTGGAAACAACTGAACTAGGCATCAATTGGGACGGTCAGTCTGGGACTCTCACCTGCCTTAATGTGGGGTGGAACGAGTGTTTGGAGAGAATTGGGTGCACAGTTCAAGGTCGTTTCTTGAGCCTTTACGACGTAAGGAATGGGAATAAAAAAGTAGGTTGTTTTTACGTGGTGTTTTAGCTATCCTAGAGCCTCCAGTGGATGCCTTTCTTGTGCCATCTCAACCCATCACAAGCTAGGACTCTTTCTGATTGATATAATAAAAATTCACACTTAGTTCAAAGATCACCCTGCCTTGTCTGAAAAAAAAACCAGTGAATAAACCCAAATCCCTCATTTGGTATAGAAAGAGTTTTGGATCACACATATGCTTCATTCTATCTCTGTATAAGTTATACAGCTGTTTTATTTTAAGACTTGCTCAGGAATAATTGGATATGCAGGGTCATTGTTCCAGTTTGGGCAGGCATGGTCCTAATTTAGGTAAATCTGTCTTGATCAAAAGGACCAACAAATGGAAAATGCCCCTAGCTTGGTAAAGTGATAGTGATTCTTAGGGTGCAGGAAACGGATGGTCACAAATTAACCAAACAGCTTACTTTAACTGCTAAATTTTTTTTTTGTTTTGTTTTTTTTTTAAAATCAAGGATAAAGAATTTAACTTCTCAATTAATAGCCGTGTAAAATACTGTAAATAGAAGAACTGAAAATAACAAGATAAGTGAACTGTGCTGTCAAATCCCCAGAAGAATGAATTTACTGAGAGTCTTTTATTCCTCCTTGAATAAACCTTGTTGACCAATTCTCCTGAAATGTAAATAAACAAACATACACAGGGAGAACTTCCACCATACTGGCCTCCTGCTGTGTTATGGCTCAACTCTGTCAGCGATTATAGCTGGCCACAAAAACTATTCCGTGGCACAGGAACATATTTGTTAATATTTCAAATAAATAAATACATGTTCTTATTCAGTGGACACTTGTTGGGAAGCTTCTAGAGATTTAATTTTCAAGCTTTGATGAACAAGTCAACTTGATTTTGATTTTGTGTTGCTTTTTTGCTTTGTTTCATTTGCTTTTGTTTTTCAGAGCTCATAGTGACTACTTACACAAGTGGTTTTCTCTTTGTGTTTTGAAAGACTTTAATTGCTACTGAAATTTTAAGTTACCAGACTCATCTCAAATTCCTGCTCAAATTAGGTTTGGGTGAGATGTCGTAGCTTAAAATAAATGAAAATTGCACAAATGTTCATAAATTTTAGTAAACTTGGGCTTGATGTCTCTGTGACTCACCTCATTTCTCATCAACCCCCACAAAACTTGGTACTTTCACTAAGCACATTATATTTGCCTAGGCTGGGAAGGACAAGAGGACAGAAAGACATGAAGGTTTAGTCCATTTCTGATTTCTCCTGAGAGAAATTCTACTATGGTTACAGGGTCAGTTTAAATACTTACGATGGGGAAGCAGAAAGAGAAGATGAAGACAAACAGTAGGGATTAAAAAAGTTTAAAAAATTATTAAATAATTGTGAACTTGTCACTGGAAGAAAAGACTGTGAGAGAATCATTGAATCATAGAATGCCCTGGTTTGGAAGGGACCTCCAAAGGCCATCTAGTTCAATTCCCCTGTGGTGAGCAGGGACATCCTCAACTAGAGTAGGTTGCTCAGAGCCTCATTAAGCCTGAAATGATGATACAAGAATGATGTAACAGCTCATGACGAAGCTGATGGCTCACCTAATATTACGGCTGTTTCTTTGCTCCTGCTACTGGAATTGGAAGGTCCGTATCTGAACGGTCAGAAATCTGGTTTCCATCGGTGAGATACTCATGGCCTGCTTTGCTCCTCTTGCTATTTTTTTCTATGCCGTGTGCTGTGTGAGCAGGTTTTCTTGCTCTGTGATTGCTACGCTTCAGATGGTTCTTCACAGAGCAAACACTTCCACATCAAGTTTTATCAGCCCTTTCCTTGCTAAGTGAACCAAGTAAAACTGTTCTACACCATCTTAGTCATTCACATGTTCATAATGGTGCTTTCCCTGAACTTCCACTTGCGGTCGATCGTTCTTGACCATGAGGTGACTGAAGTCATAATGGCATTGTAGAAAAGCTTCGGCAGTGCTTTGTGTAACTTCCCTTCCCTTCCCTTCCCTTCCCT
>VWZK01010201.1:0-15480 GCA_013396935.1 Baryphthengus martii | reverse complement strand
ATTTTATTTTATTTTATTTTATTTTATGAACGATTTGAACATTTTGCCTCTTGACAGATATTCTACTTGCTGGTGACAAGGAAGAAGAGGGAGGAAGGATACCTGATTAATGGTCAAAAAAAGCGTAAATTAATAATCTATAAAGAAATACAATAGGAAGAAGAACTTTAAAAGCAATTCCTTTGAACAAGCTCTCTATTCTTTTTTTATCCTCAGAGATAGGGCGGTGCCTACATAAGAAAGCCAGGAAATATATTTGAAGTGTGTGTGCACGTGTGCTTTTCTGTGGGACACTGCAATCCACTGTCAAACACGAGCGTCATCAAATGAACTATCAGAATACAATCTTGAAATTTAAGCTATGAAGGTTTTTCTGATAAAATATGTGGGGGAAAAAATGCTAACCACAAGCAATGTACAATGCAAATTCTATGCCGTATAGTATCAGTGAAAAAAAATGTATTTTTCAGTTATTACATATAGACTTTCTGTCTTGAGATCAAGCAGGTTTATGAATTAACATTTCAAGTTTATGATGCTTCTGTCTGATTAGAAGCAGGCTCACCTTAACTTTCTATGGAGTTGGGGAAAAGAGGAAGGGGTTTTTAGTGGGTCATAGAATCACAGAATATGATTCTGATCTGGAAGAGACCCATGGCCATCACAGAGTCCAATTCCTAGCTCTACACAGGGCAACATAAAAGTTAAACCATATACGTAAGAGCATCATCCAAATGCTTTTTGAACACTGACAGTCTTGAAGCCATGATCAGTTCCCTGGAAAGCTTGTTCCAGTACTTGAAAAACCCTCAGTGAAGAGCTTTTTCCTAATATTCAATCTGAACTTCCTCTGGTGCAATTTCAAGCTATTCCCTTGAGCCCTGTTGCTGGACACCAGACAGAAGAGATCAATATCTCCTTTTCTGCTCCCCCTCATGAAGAAGTTGTAAGCATCAATGCGGTTACCCCTCAGTTTCCTCTTGTCTAAGCTGAACAAACCTAGTATTTTCACATCCTCAGCTACTGCTCGTAAGTCATGCCTTTTAGAGCTTTCATTATCTTGTTGCCCTCCTTTGGACACATACTGAGATTTTTATGTCCTTCTTGTGTTCTGCAGCCCAAAACTGCACACTGTACTTGAGGTGAGGCCACATCAATGCTGAGTACAGTGGAACAATAACTTCTTTAGCAGCTAGCTATACTGTGCTTAATGCACTCGAGGATATGGCTGGCCTTCTGGGAATCAATGACTCCTCCTGTATTACCATCAGCAGCAAACTTAGTGCACACTCAACTCCTGTGTCCAGGTCATTGATAAAAACATTGAAGAGGACTGGCCCTAAAATTGAGCCCTGGGGAACCCCAGTGGCAACTGGCTGCCAGTCACGTGTTACCCCATTTACTACAACCCTTTCAGCCTGACCCTTCAGTCAGTGGTTCACCCATCATGTTGTGTGCATGTCTAGTTGTATGTTGAACATTTTATCTGCAAGGACACTTTGAGAGACAGTATCAAAGGCTTTGCTAAAATTAAAAAAAAATAAAAAAGTAAAAAATACGTCCACTGCCTTCCCTTTGTCCACTAGTCAAAAGCGATGTGTTTCCACATCCAGCACATCTATTCAGCCTGCTCGGTGTGCTTAGTAGCTCTACTGTCAGAGATGTCTTTCGTCTCTTTAGATGCAATAACAACATTTGTCATCAGAAAGCAGAAGTAACCATGTGGAATAAAAGCCTGGTCTCTGTGCTATGGTTTTGAAAAGTACATTGAGCACTGCCAGGTGGTGGGGAAAATGGGAATGCCTTTTACACCACTGAAATTTATGCCTTCTTAGCTGTCTTCATGAAACAGTAGCTGATCACTCTGTCCTTTCTTTCAAATTAGTGAAGGAGTATGCAGGGAGAAATCAGAAAATGTATTAAATCAAGTGACAGAATATTGAATAATTGTTTACAATGAGACACAACTACAATTCACATATTATCTGCCTATTAGAATTTTGATTAAATATTCTTATACCAAATGGTTTTGCTGGGACAAATTACTTGAATAAACTTACAAAATTGGTCTCATATCAGCAAATGGTCTTTATGGAATGAGAGTCCTGTGGACTGAACCTTAGCTTTCTTACTAGTCTCACCATAAAGATGTTTTATAGTAATTACATAATGAGACTTTTTGTTTTCCTTACTATCATGGTAAGACTTTTTAATTACTTGTCCATAGCATCTCATCTGTTCATCTTTTATTTTTGTGAATACTAAGCATACACCCTAAAGCTAAGGCTATAAAATACTCTTACATTGTTAAGTTATATAAATATAAGTAAAAGGCAAAATTACGGCTTAAATGCACCAGCAGAAATTTTTTGACGCACAAAGCTTCTTTGTATTTTGGCAAAGAAGGTAAAATAAATAAATAATGTAGTCCATCTGCTTCAAATGAAGGTTTTCTTACCAGTAACTACAACAATTTTATCTGGAACATAAGATTTATTCTGTCTTATATACAGCTAAATATGTCTGTGAATAAAGTATAATATAAAATAAAACAGAGCCCTTAAAAACTAATTTTGATACTAGCAAATATCTAACACAATTTCTACTGTAGCCCATGACTTCCATATTTACTGGTGTTCAGTAATGTATCATGTATCATTCAGAAGCACCAAATATTAGGTACCTATGAGTCAGAGTACTGTGTGGTTGACGCATTTAGCATGCAATAGAGAATTTTTTGATGACTCATAAGAAGGGCAAGTGATATGACCAGTGAATATTATGTCACTGTGCACATCAATTTTGCAATGATAAACTTATTTCTGCTTTTACTGCATTACTTTCATCTTTATGCTTAGCTATAATAAACAGTATAATGGATCCAAGATCATTTGTGATGAAGCGTTTAGTCACAGCTGTGCCCATTTCTCAGTCTTTTCTCATTTTGGAAAACAGCACTAGCAAACATTGAGAGAAAATGTTGAAAGTAATTAAAATTAAACACTTTGATAGACCAATCCAGAGTATTACTTTCTATTAAATTGCCTACATTTCACTATGTAGTGGGCTGACCTTAGCTGGACACCCAGCACCCACCAAGCCACTCTATCACTCTCCCTCCTCAAGTGGACAGGGGGACAAAGACACAAAGTAAGGCTCATGTATTGAGATAAGAACAGATCACTTGCCAATTACCATCGCAGGCAGAACAGACTTGACTTGGGGAAATTAATTTAATTTATTACCAATCAAATCAGAGTAGGGTGATGAGACATAAACCCAGATCTTAAAACGCCGCCCCTCCCTTCTTCCTGGGCTTAACTTCATTCTCAATTTCTCTACTTCCTCCCTGCAAGTGGCACAGAGGGACAGGGAATGGGGATTGCCATCAGTTCATCACACATTGTCCCTGCCACTCCTTGCTCACAGTCTTCTGCCACTCCAGCATGGAGTCCCTCCCATGGGACACAGTTGCCCACAAACTTCTCCAATATGGGCCCTTCCCACAGGTTGTAGTCCTTCAGTAACAGACTGCTCCAGCATAAATCCCTGATGAGGTCACAAGTCCTGTCAGAAAACCTGCTTCAGAGTGAGGATCCTCTCTCCACAGAGTCAGAGGTCCTGCTAGGAGCCTGCTCCAATGTGAGTTTCCCATGGGGTCACAGCCTCCTTTGGGTGCATTCATCTGCTCTAGTGTGGAGCCCTCCATGGGATGCAGGTGAATATCTACTCCACTGTTAATCTTCATTGGCTGCAGAGGGACAATCTGAGTCATCATGGTCTTCACTGTGGGCTGCAGGGGAATCTCTGCTGTGGCACCTAGAGCACCTCTTCCCCCTCCTTCTTCACTGGCCTTGGTGTCTGCAGAGTTGTTTCTCTCACACATTCTCACTCCTCTCTCCAGCTGCTGTTGTACAGGTCTTTTTCTCCTTCTTAAATGCCACTTTTGCTGATGGGCTTGGCCTTGGCTAGTGATGGGTCTATCTTGGATCTGGCTGGCATTTGCACATGGGACAAACTTACGGCATCTTCTTGAAGAAGCCACCCCTGTAGCCTCCTGCTACTGAAACCTTGTCCTGAAAAACCAATGCACACTAAATATTTTATTAAATTATAACAGAGATACAAAGCACAAAGGAAGAGAACATGAATGTATTTTTAGTTAATTCTGCAATTTGAGTGAGAATGTTTCCTTTCACGTATTTTGATTTTGATAATTTGTAAAAGTCTCTGGGGAAAAAAAAAAGAAATCAAAATTGAGATTGAATACAGAACATCTGAAGACCCAAGTGGTGAGGTTAAGGTTGCTAAAATTACGAAAATAAAAATTAAAAAAAAGTCTTATTTTATCAAGCCTTTTTTGTTTCTTATGCAATGTTACCTCATGAAAGGAAATACAGATGTGGGAAATAGGAAGCAGGTTGTAATTGCAGCCTCTTGAACTTCCAGGTGGTCTGTTTTTAAACAAACAATTACATCAATCTAACAACACTTCCCAAAGGCAGAGAGTAGTAATAGTGAATAGTTTTTCTGTACATTTTGTTTTCAACCTTTTAATTCACAATAATCACAATAGTGAGACATTTTACAACTAAACCAGTAATTTATGTACAGGAAACCTACTGAAGTATTAGCATAAGAGTCTTACAAAGATAAAGGAGCATATAGCATATTTTATTTAGATTATGTGTGGCAATATCTCATGGCATTATGTAGGGAAGCATACATTTTTTTCAGACTGTGTTCTTTCTCATTTTTCTTTTGGACTACTAGTTTACAAATGGTTCAGTTTTCACCAAGAATGTATTTTTCCTTGGAAGTTGTTTTGTTTTTTTTTACATTGGGAGATATCCTATTAACATATACTTAGATTATATCCATTTATTTCAATCCAGGAATTAACTAAAGCAAGATTAAAAATTGTAAATATTAATGAAATGATTGAAGAGTATATTTAGTACCTTAACAGATTTAGTAACTAGTAGGTCATGTGATCCTCAATATTGAGAATGGCTATTCTTATATTAAAATATGAAAAAAAAAAAAGTTTTGTCTAGTTAACTATTCTTGTAATGTGAATCTTTTATTTTTTTCTTACCATCAAAAACTGGAAAACTTGTCATGCAATCTTTGACATGCCAATTTTCATTATATTATCTGTGCTTCATTTCTTACTGTGACCTAAGTATTTAGTGAGTTTTCAGGATTATGTTAGCTGATTTTCACAAGGAAGATAAACTAATACTATAATCAACAGGGGTTTTTTTATTTTTTTTTTTAATCAATGGAAGTACATGTCTCATTGTTTTCCTGAGTATAGTAAGAAGTAGATAGCAGATTTGTTTGGCTGATTTTTTTCATAATTCAGAATATCTGTCTCAAAAGTACTCTATGCTATGGTTATTTTTCTGAAATGTATTAGCAATGTTTTTTCTCACCGTCTCCTTTGCTTTCCTACTACCTTCTTTGACTGTCATTAGTACAGAATATTTCAGTTTCACTCACCTATCTGAAGCTAGCTACCAGCTCTCCTTTGTTTTGGACATAATCTCACTGCTGTCATATTTTGAACAAGGAGTCCCTCATGCTGCTTTAACAAGATTTCACTGAATATACATTGCAAAAATTAACAGCTCGAAAATCGAATTTCTAATAGGTTTGAATTTCCTCCTGAGTATTTTAATGCATTTTGTTTCTTTTTATTCCACTTTTATTGTTTTAAGCTGTTAAATTTTCTAAATTTACTCCATGAATACAAGCAATGCTAAAAATGTATTAAAGAACATTTTCATGTAATCCCATGACTCACAGATCTCTGCCTTTACAAGGGCAGCAAATATCCAGAAACTGTGATAAATTTAGACAGCTGACACAACTCTAGGTACTCTAATCCTTCCAACAGATTTCAGATTTTGGGATCATAGACAAATATAACCCTTGTCTTAATCCATACCATAATTATTGCTGTTCCCAAGCCCCGTTCCTAAGGTGAAGAGACCACCACAAGCTTCAGTAAATATTGGTTTAAAAAGGTAAGTTGTATTGATCATATTGCTGAATTTAGTGATGGTAGAACATGCACATCTGCTCTCTTCCTTCAGTTAATCTGTATAAACAAAACAGCAGGTTTCTGCCAAGAGTTCAAGAACTGAAGAAAGAGCCCTTGGACTCCTGCTCCTTTTTTCCATACCTTTCTGAGTCAATGAAGAGAGAAAAAGCAGCCAGAGCCTTGAATCTGTTTTTGCAAAAATGACTAGGTTTTGTATTTTTCTTTTATTAGTAGAGTATTTGGCTGTACGCCATATAGTATGGAGAATGAACACGGTTAGCTTGTTTGGTCTAAGTGCACTCACTTGTATAAAAAGCAATCTTTAGCACATTTAATATCAAATATTTCTTTTTCCACTAAATTCATTGCAACTACTAGGTTTTAATTTTTTTTTATTATAAGACTCAATAAAAATCTAAATAAACAAACTTTGAAATACTTAATTGAATAAGCTGAATTTATTCAAATTATTTTATTCTTTACAAAGAAATTTATTTCCTGTTTGTAGTAGTATTTTGCAGCATATATACACTTACTAACTACATACAGCTTTCTTTATGTTTTATATAGCCTAGTTAAACACACAGAAATAATTGGTATCATGCCTTATAATAAAAATAAAGACAATGCATTCATTTTCTAAGCAAAATAGACCCACACTGAACAGGAATGTATTTTGTAAGGGAAGGTAGTCAAAAGCTAAAGATGAGAGTTGCCTTTTCTGTACTACAAAAATTATGTGGATTAATTTTGATAATCTAGGAATGGAAGGTGTCTGAAGAAGTTGAGTAAGAGGGAACTGACACTAAAATTAGATAAAAGATAATTCTGTTCTACTAGCTGATTATTGAAAGAAGAACTTGCTATGATTTTATCTTCTACAAAGCTTTCTGTATCACGGTTATCACCACAGGGTCACTAGTTACCTTAAACAGCACGACTCATAGTCTGTTACATCACACTTGCTCTCCCCTTCTCTCCTCATGGAAGAAGTATGTGTGCACTGGAATTTTTAATTCAATACAAACCAAGGTCAAAGAATTACATCTCACATCTGAGTGCAAGAACCTGTGCTTCTAATGATCTTTATCCAGCTTGGCTACAGACATCAGTAAGACCCATGCTACCGAGGGATCAAACTAAAACTGCATATTTCCCTCTAACATCTCTCTCTGCTGACCAGAGTAAAAAAGTTCCCTGTTGTACTGGGTTTGACAGGAATAGGGCTGATTTTCTTGGATTTGTGACTGAGAAGATATTGTTAGCATACACATGTTTTAGGTACTGCTGGGCAGCACTTAGTTTCAAAGCCTTTTCTGCTTCTCACACTGCTGCAACAGCGAGGAGGCTGGAGGTGCACAAGAAGCTGGGAGGGGACGCAGCTGAAACAGGTAACTCCAACTGAACAAAGGGATATCCCATAACATATGATATCGTGCTGAGTGATAAAAGCTGGGGGAATGTAAAAGAGGAAGGTGGGATGTTCAGTGTTACAGGGTTTGTTTTCCCAAGTAACCATTACAGTTGATGGAGCCCAGCTTTCCTGAAGATGGCTGAACACCTGCCTGCCAATGGGAAATAGTGAATTAATTCCTTGTTTTGCTTTGCTTCTCTCCTCTGTCCCACTGGGAAGGAGTGGGCGAGCGGCTGTGTGGGGCTCTGTCCATTGGCCAGTGATAGACCACAACATCTGTATCAGATTTTAGCTATTTACTCCCTTAGTGAATATAACGATCTTCACTTATCTTCCACAATTAGCTACAACGTTTATATGGATGATTTGAAAGCTCAAAGTTTGAAAGGAATGAATGCACGGTTTTTTAATTTTGCTCTGGGTTGTCATTAAAGAGAACATTTCATTGGAAGTATGTGCTTAGTGCAGTTCTCTCAGCTGAAGATAAAATTATATTTATCCCCAGCTATGTATGCAGCGCCTAAATAGTACTTGAAGTATACTAAGGCATGCTAGCCATTACCTCTTCACAGGACCCTAAAAAGCCCAGTATATAGTTTAGCTTTCAAATAGAAGATATCCATATGTTTTTAAACATTCCCATAGCAGAAAAAAAGATTATTAGAGAAAAAATGACATTCAGACGAGATCATTAGCAGCGAGAAGAGATAAAAATGGATATGAGGAAACACTAAGGCCACACAATTCTTTTATTTCAGTGAAATGACTGCATCTGTCAGTGAGTTTCCTGCTCAAAATCAAACCCAACCCAATCCCTCAAATACAGTGAGGTATGTGCTTGTCCAACCTACATAATTAAAGAATTATAGTCTTAAATAATATACTTTAGATTTATTTATATCTTTTTTGAGCAGATCTGGAGAGATTTTCAAATTTTCACTTGCACAAGTGTTAGCGTTCATGGTCTATAAAATTAAGAACTGATCTTTCCATGGTGAATAACTGAAATAAAATGCCTAAATCTGAAAACACAAAACCAGAAGAGGTTAAATTGAGTAAACTGTGGATTTTTTATCCAAATCAGTGCACATATTTTCCTTTTGTGAAATTTATAAGCCCCAATTTAGTTTTAGGAGTTTGACACATTATCATTTCCCAGCCGACTTTCAGTAGGTATTTCTCAGTGTAGACTCTAAGCCCTATCCAATTACAAGATACTAAAACCTGTTTCAAACCTAGACTGGTTTCAGAAACATCCTTCCTCTAGCACATCATCTTTCATAAGTCAAAATGAAATCTTCAGGTGGACCTGCTACCAATAAGGAATGGTTCCAAAGACCAGAAATTATAGCTTTTCAGGGGAAATATTTGCTTTTTTTTTTTTTTTTTTTCCTAGAGAACACAATAACTTTTCTCTATCCCATAAGAAAGTGTTTTCAGAGGTTAATCAACCAGCATTATCAGGTCTCAGCCTTTCCTTTTTTATTTACTCTTTTATTGTTTTGGGCTTTTTTCAGTCCATTTATTTAACACACGATGTGTAACAACATTCTAGGCAGAACATAAGCTATTGCTGCTAGTAAATCACTTTATGGATATCACCATCTTATCTGTAATTCCAGTATCCATTAATACAGTCACGTTGGCCCTTCAGAGGATGTTGTGCATGTACACATGAACACATTCAAACTAAAAATGAAATAAATGTATTTTCTTCTCTATAACTCCTTTGCTTTCTTTCAACTACTGCAAATCAGTGTCGATCTTGTACTCCCACAGTATTAATTCATATTTTCTACTTTAGATTCTGTGAATCTCCTAATGCTTCAAAATCTTGCATTATTTATAGTATCTTATGCTGCCTTATCCTTAATAAATTACTCAATTTTCCGAACTTTTTCTTATCTATCATCTTCCTCATTGATAACCTTCTATGTCCCAGTTTACTCTTAACAACGTAGCCTTTATTCTTAAATCCATTTGAAAGACATCTCCTGAATCTAAGTTCTTTTTTGTTTTATCTTGGATTCGTGGTGATTGGCGTGCTTTTGGCATTCTATCATTTTTGTTTTGCTGAAGCATGGCTAGCTAGAGAATCCTAGAAAGGAAGTAAGGCTTCACAAATCGATAAAAAGTAACATCTAAAGGAATGGGACCACTGCTACAAACATCCTGTCTTTAAATTTTACTTGATTAGACAAACTGAAATATAACACTTCAAAAGAAAGCTATAGTGAACTTCAGTAGCAGGATTTTATTTCTGTAATTTTTGAAAAGTGAAGATATAACATTGTTGTACCTGCTCATAGTACTAAGTAGTTAAAAGATATGAAGACGATACTTTCACAATAGCCTCCAGAAAATTTATTTGGTAACAAAGATTAAGTGACTTTAAAAGAGACTTTTCTACTATACTAGAACTTTGGATGAATATCTTGAATATTTAGTAGATGTGAGAATGAATACAAGCTTGTATGATGGTATAATCTTCTTGCCCATCACCAAGCCAAAGAGAGATCAGTTTGAGAGGCAGTAGAAATCTCCTAAACATAAGTAATTACAGAGATGAAAATAAATTCAGTTTATACTATTCTTGTATATTCCTATATAGCTTTATGCCTAAAGAAATTTTTTTATCAAGCCATATCACAGAGAAGGTCTTAAAAAAAAAGCTATTGAAGTTCTGAATTCTATCCTAGACTACACAGTACCACTAACATATTTTTCTGAAGTAATTAAACTCCAGAGAAAATAACATATATGTTTACAACTATATCAAGAAGTATGAAAACTTACATTTAGAATGAACAATTACTTGAGCGTGGATAATCTTAAAGAACTTATGAAAGTCAAATCAAAGGAATCTAAGAAAATAAAGCTGTAAAAATGTTGAATTTGACTGATAAACACATATTATAGATATGTAACGTAGAAAAGTATTTTTAGAGAAGACTTGACAGATTTAGGCTTCCAAATGTATGACAAGGTTAGTGATACAGATGATGAGTTTGGGTATTTTTTGTCAAAGAAGTTGATTTTTAATGCACTATCTACAGGGTCAGTGGAGATGATACAGCTAATAATAACGTATGCTTTGGGGCTAAAGACATTTCTTGTTTTTTAAAAATAATGACTCTGACACCTTGCATGTAGTGCATTACAGAACTATGCACATGACACTTCAGTCTTCCTTTTTTATAAAGCAGCTGTGCTTGTATTTATTTTACTATGATAGTAATGGAGGACATGCCCTCCAAGTTTTGATTACTAACATTCAAGTAGCCATTTGAGAACTCACTGTTTATGTAAATTTTCTTAGCAAGACTGGAAAGCTGAATCTCTAGTACATTCATGAGGAAAATTCTAAGAGCATAAGTAAACAGATGGGAAATTATTAATATCTTGAGACTGTTTCATGAAGTATAATAATTACTGCATGTCATTTTCTTTATACTTTTAGTATAATTTTTCATGACTAGTTTCACAGTCTAAAGATGCATATGTTCTGTCTGTTCCACTATTACAAGACAACTATTATTACCTAATAAATCAAAACCAGTTTACTCTACTTCTTACCCTGGACAATGCCAGTCCATGCTCAGAACTTAAAGTGCTCACATAATTGATTGAAAAAGTTTCTAACTTAAACAGGAAACATAGTCTTTGCTTCTTTGAAAAGATAAACAAGACATTAACATTACAAACATAGAAGAATATTTTCAGCCTCTGAAGATTACCTGCAGACTCTTTGCTACCTAAAACAGTTCCTCAAAGAAAACATGTCTCATGCTGAGGAGTTAGGATGCCCAGTGGAAACAGTGAAAAGAAACATGCCTTCTGTGAGCAACATGAATTAATTGTACTACAGAAAAGATAATTTTAAAAAATGTGTTTATTTTCCATAGGATTTCATTAATATTCATGTATTTTTTAACTTATGTTTTTTTAATGCAAAACTTAGTTTATAGTGAAATAATTTCTCTAGTTACATACAGAAATGATGAACTACATGATGAACTTCTGTTTCACAGAATTTTTGCATTGTTTTGTAAAGCAGCACTATATTAATTTTCTAATTAGAAATTTCTTTCCTCCTGAAATCTCTATCTAAAAGCAAAATCTCAGACAATAATTTCATACTATGAGATTAGGAGACAAATATTTATAGGCATCATTTACATTGTAGTCAGATTTCTTCAACTGTTGTTCTATAAACAACAATGTGTTTAGAATCAAAGTGGAGATTTTTGATAGAAACTTCATTTTTATTTGCAAAGATTTGTCTTTGCCTGGATGGATGCAATTTACTTTTTCATAAGCCATAACTGCAGATATTGTTCTAAGTATTGACACCTTCTTTCAGTGTTCTCGAGTTTTAAAGTGAGATACTGACTTAGGTGCTCTTTAGCACCCAAGCACTGAACAGAAGTACTTCAGCCCCACCTCCTTGGGGCTGGTCATAGAATTTCTCAATGATTCTATCAAATCAATAAAGACATGAAGCACCTCATCCCTTCTGAGCAAGCCTATAGCATCGTTATGGGTCAAAACAACCTCAGCGACCTGTAATCAACCCACAGGAAGCTGACTAGTTTGTGTGTGATGAACGTGCAGAGAATGGGGATCATGGCTTTGATCAGTGTGTTGTGGAGGGAAGTGCTGTCTTTTTTAACTCTAGTCAACAATTAATCTGGGACTCGTTTCTTTTTTGTGAATATTTTCCAGTCGACTTAAATAGATTTTTTTTTTTTCCTTTGGAATTTCAGTGTTTTCATCATGAAACTGTTTAGATTTGTTGATGTGATTCCACTTATACTACTCTTCTCAAAACCCTGTATAGCTCACGAGTTTTCTCTATATTATTGTAAGAAGTCTGACAACATTTTATAAAATTCTAAAAAATTGATCACATTTTAAGTATATTAATGTTCAAGTGAACTGAAATACCCATGCTCTCTAATAGTGTCCTATAGTAGATCTATTTATTACTGGAAACATTAGTGTTCCGCAGAAAAATCAAGAAACAAGATGAAGCACAAGACTTTTAGCTTGTCACCTGCTTAGTGCAGTTCTTTATCTTTTGTACTTTTGTATTAGGATTTGCTCTGTTCCTGGTGTTTCTGGGTTTGGCTGTATCCATCTATGCTTTGAAATGAATTTGTAAACAACTTTGATGTGTCTGTGCATTGCTTATGCAGTCTAACTGCATTCCAGCAGTATTCCTCTCTCTTTATTCATTCTTTCCATTTTGTAGCCAAGTGCACCTGCTGCCAAGAGCTCTCACAACTGTCTTGTCATGCTGTCATCTGTCCTGCTACTTATAGTGACTGCCTTAACTCTTCAGTGAAGAAAGGAATAGCTAATGTTATAGAAGCTTGACACTTCTGGACAACCATCTGAGGCACAATATACTTTTACTGGTTGATATAACGGATTCTAATTACTCTCTTCAGTGTTACTACTTAAGCACTGAAGAACAAAGTGAACTGTTTTCTTCATATTAAGTTAGAATCATCTGCGTTCTGAAATACTAATAATGATAAGTAGCTAGATAGTAAAACAAGATTTCTTTCAGCCCCAAATGCTTTTGGTGTAACCAGAGAAGATAGTCTAGGGTCAATTAGCAATTATTAATTCAGGATTTCTAAACTGTCTGGAGACCTCCAGCTGCTGTGGGAAAGAGTTCTTTTGCTGTAGTCACTCTTTTACCGTACTAGCTCTGCTGAGATGGAAAATTTGGCAATTTACCTTATTTTGTTATTACTAAACACATGACTGCTGGTTCCTTCTGGATATGTGCCCTCTACTCAGTATGCTTGCTTTGTATCACTTGAAAGCTCAATGTTTAACAAAACTGCATCTCTCCTATCACTTACAAATCATGTATTGAGGTTTCTTTTAAATGCTATTTTTCTTTGTTTCTTTTGGTGGGGTAGGTTGTGAGCTGATTCACATACTATTAGATTCAGGTAGAGACAGCACTGTGAAGAGACTGACCTTTGGCAATGGACAACACAAATGGTGAAAATTAAATTTACCTCTCTCAGTCTTACAAATTTAATGGTTTTAGTAGCAAATGAAATTACATTCATTTTAAAAATATGACATTTATCCTGCCAATGTCCTTTTAACTTTCTATTTTACAACTTTTTTTTTCTGTTGGTATCTCTTGCTAGCAGAAAAAAAGTCTTGTGGATTTTCTTTTGGGTGATTTTTGAACCATTAGTTTAATGCAATACTTCAAATGGAAACTTAAAAAGTAGACTGCAATTAAAAATTACTCTAAGCAATGTCCCTTCTTCAACATTCAATAGGTGCTTAAAATATTCCTGGCTCTTCTACAATACATGAATAAACTAAAAGGAACCAGGTTATAATTGTGAAGCCCCTTATTTCTTTGGGGACAGTGCAATTTAAAACTAGTTGAGGATCTAATGAGTGGTGTACTGTGATATGGCATCTCAACAGAAATGAAAATGCTTTCTATACAGGATATGGGACGTTGAGAATGGGCAAAAAAAAAAAAAGAGGCTTTGAGCTCATCTGAACTCCTGCAGCAGACACAGCTCTGTGGTAGCAATTGCTTAAATAAAAGCCACAGACTCAATGGGCTACTGACCACAACAGAGAAGTTACTGTGCATTTAGCTTTGGCAAATTGTGGGTTTTTTTTGCCACAGAAAGGGTTCCTAAATAGTTGTCAGAGAGTATGGCATGGGATCAGACCCTTTATCTTCACCTCGTGCCCAGTGGAAGGCTCCTAGTGCAGCCAAAGCATCCACTCCTTGGACTCAGTGAGTGTTTAAGATCAGATCTTACTCCTGTTGAACTAATTACTGACTTTATGTTGAATTCTAAACTGTATTTTGGTATATGATACAGTTATTATATGATGAAGCTCTAGCACCTTTGTGAAGATCAATGTAGAAAAAAAAATAGTATTAATTTTGAAAAGCCATTATTCCCTCTATAAAGCATTACATCTTTATCTCTGCCTTAGTGTTATTCATCTTATTTTATGGATAATTGAATAAAACACAAAATAGAGTTTAGATTAGGTACTAGATTTTTTTTTTTTACTGAAAGAGTTATCAGACATTGGAACTACTTGCCCTCGGAAGTGGTGGAGTCTCCATCCCTAGAGGTATTTGAGTCATGTATCGCTTAGGGATAAAGTTCAGTTGAGGGCTTGTCACTGTTAGGTTAATGATTGGAATCAATAACCTTAGAGGCCTTTTCCAATCTAGGCGATTCTGTGATTCTATAAAAATCATTGCAGAATATTAGCTGACACAAAGTTGTGGACGTGTAGAGGACTATGGACAACTTAAAGTTCTTCTGAAATTTTTAAATACCATCAGTTTGCCATAACAAACCTATTTTCATTACAAGCCAGAGCAAGTCTAAAAATACACACTAAAGGTTAAAATATTTCTTAGTTTTCAAAGAGTAAAATAGATTTTACACTATCATACTCCTTTCCTTTTAAAACTTGAGACTGAATGAATGCATTTTACTTGATATTTAAATTACTATTTTCATGATTGTTCTTTGGTATGTCAAGCTTCAGTCTGAAGCACCTTTACCATAGAGTTATAAACCTGTGAACCTGGGGGTTACAGTAAAATTGCTGATGCAACATTAACTACAGCAGTGTGAACAATTCCATTATAATTTTATTCATGATGCAAGTCTTTTAAAGGAATTCCTAAGGTATTTGCAAATGTAGCAGATCAATGTCTGTGGGCCAAGGCTTAATGCTCTTGCAAACTGCAGAAACACCATCTTAAATTATGACCTTCCTTATATTGTTTCCTGATAATTATTTTACCTAATCATTAACCTTCTTGTATGTTTTGACGATGAATAAATTGTTATCTTATATAATGATATTGCTTAGAAGTCTTTACATCTACTTGCTTGGTCAGAATACCACAACGTAGAATCATAGAATCATGAGATGGTCAGGTCTGAACGGACCTTGAAGACCATCGAGTTTCAACCCCCTTGCCATGGGC
>VWZK01010200.1:2900-37472 GCA_013396935.1 Baryphthengus martii | reverse complement strand
ACAACCCTTAAACATGTTTATTGACTTAAAATTACAATTTTTTGGCTAAATATCAACTAAGCTGCCACCTTTTCCAGCTGCAAACCCTATTCCGTTTAATCTGTGCTAGTGGTGCCTGATGGTCTGTTGCTGTTTGTTCTGATATTATTTTCTTCGATGAGTCCCCAGCCTGTTTGTTGTATCCATCAGCTAAAGTGGTGACACAGAAGTGGTTAAAATTTCACTCTGAACCACAAAAGTGAAAAAAAACAATTGTGAGAATCATAGAGAATGCAGAGATTTTTCTAGTTTAGGGGAGCTTTTAATTTAAATTTTGAATCTGGGGCTTGCATAATGCTCAAGATTATATGAGCCTCCTCCTGATGTGGGGATTTATGTGCAGAGCTTCCTGCACGTTGAGATGAGAATACCTGTCATTAATTTTTGTGGCTTGAAACCCAACTTGATTTAGATGCTTTCTTCCCGAGGGAAAAGACATTTTTATAAAATCACTGCAGCGGTAATTGTTTGGAGTTCAGAGTGAACTAACTTAAATTTCACATAAATCAATTGTGTACTGTAAATGATTTATGCCCCAGCACATGCCTTCAAATGTCCTTACAAATTATACAGAGCTAAGAATGGGATGATTTGCTGCCAGTGACACTTTGTAGACTCTTCACAAAAGCACTTCCTTGCAGATCGTGCTATAGGAAGGTTCTGCTCATCAGTGAGGTCAATAAACCAAATTCCTTCCGACTTTTCCTTTCTTGAGTGTGCAAAAATGCACACGCGGGCAGGTACATCCCAGCGTCTCTTCTACAAGGAATTACCTCTTAGCAGGGGTTGGTTTTATGCCTTACAGCCACTGCTCCTCCTCAGCAGAAGGCACAAAGCCTTCAAGAACCAGAAATGTAGACACTCGACGAGGCTGGAGGTCTGACAAAAAGGGGAGAGCATCATGGAGAGGGAAGTATTATTTAGGAGGCAATGATGATAAGCCATATGCAATTTAGTACTTGGGTGAGACTAGACATGGAAATTTAAAATAAAACATCAAACCAAATTTCTTAATGGCTTAGAGGAAGAAGTGAACATAAAAAGGCATCAGGAAAGAAACAGTAGAAAATGTCTGTCTGTGAAATTTTGCATTTCTTGGCAAATTTCTTTAACCTGATAAATTTTTTCCATCATTTTTTGAGCTAGAATTTCTAGAAGAGGGATGAAGTCTTTTTTTTTTTTCTTTCTTTCTTATTCTGTGGGCTTTGAAATTTCTTAAATTCTTTTTACTTTGAAATTATTTTTCTTCAGAGCCTTTGGAATGCCTGAATCGATTTCTGTTTCTTATTAATGAAACCATTCATCCACGAAAACATTGGAGAAGAGAGATCTAATTTACAGACCTACCCTAGTGAAAAGAAATAAGGTGAACAATCAGCTGGACCATCCAAAGGATTATTACTATTTCAATGTAAGCTATTTAAGAAAATGTCTATGGGGAAATAGCTGGAAATGTAATAACTTAATCCGAAATATCGTGAAAACAAAGCAAATAACTGAGTATATTGTAGAGACTGAGAACATGAGCGGAGACAGGCTCTCACCCAGGAGGTTTTTTTGAGGCAGGCAGAAAGTTCTTGTTTTGCTGAAATCTGACCCTGAAACAACCAGCCTGATCTGAGGCTTGACGTGATGACACAGAAAGTGCTGGTTTACTAGGAAAAAGCTCTTTTTTTCTAGTGTCTTGGCACTGTAGTACTTGCCCACGATGTGGTTTAAGGGCAGAGGGATGATCGAGTGTAAAGGTCACATTGAGTCGAGCAGCGTTTGCTCTGGCAGGTGCCGAGTTCCTGGCTGAGCTAAGGCTGACACTTAACTATAAAATCAATTTAAAGATTTCAGATAGCAAGGATGCTGCACCCCCTCTTTGCTGATATGTTGCCTGATGTTTTAGAAGTGTGAACCTTTCTCTCTGGGTTGTATTGTAAGTATGGCAGGAATTATATGAATCCATTACAGCTGACCTAAAATTCTGTTTATTACTAATAGTATTATATTTTACCTTTAACTAATCAACTATTTTCATCCTCCTTTTATTAGCTCCGCCAAAAAATGACTTATTTTTCTAGCTAATCTTGGAGGAGGAGCATAAAGCTGAACACATGAGAGAATTTTTGGGATTGAAGAGGAGATGGACATAGCCAGCGAGCCTGGTCCATGCACGTTTGTGTTTTACCAACATGCAGAGGTGGCCACAGGTGGGAGAGAGGTTGGACGGATGCTGGGCAGCTGAGAGGGTTTGGAAGTCCCTTGGGAGAGCTTCATCTCAGATCGATGGAGGGATCCCAGCAGAAACACTTGCTGCAGAATCATGCGCTACCGCATTGCAAATCTCTGCTCGCTTAGTATCTTCCCTTCCAACCCAAAATTCCCCAAGTCAAGCTCGCCCGCCTGCCTGCTTGAAGGGAACACAGCCAGCTGGGGTGAAGTCTGACTTTGTTGTGGAGATGTCAAGAAAACCTGCGCTCTGCCCATTGCCAGCCCTGTGCAGAGAAATTATTCATGCTGGAGACCCAATGCTAGGAGACATGGGCTCAGAGAGAGGGAATGTCTAGCACTGGTAGGACGAGATCATTGTGCTGCAACTTGAATGAAAGGCTTTTTTTTTTTTTTTTCATAACAAAGATAAGACAGACCATGAAAGACACTTTTTTCCATGAAGGAAGAAGGCGTTATCCTGCTTAAATGATTTAGACAGACTTTATTTTCTAGGAAAGCCATGAGTCTCTTCGTGGATCATTGTCTCCAAGCTGAGTTGCTCAGTGAGACCTTTCGTCTATGGAAAAGAGACCCAAATAGTGTGAACTGAGCTGGTGACCTTCCACTACTGTAAGTCAGGAGCCATAGAAATGTTTGTCAACGCTTTGAAAAGAAGCAGTTGTACTTGAGATGCTTTCTTAGCAAAAAAAAAAAAAAAAAATCCTCAATCTAGAGCTACAATGAGGCTAGATTTTAGTGCAGATCTGCCAGGATGCACAGGTTCCTTTTCCCTTTGAAATAAAATACGGAATTCAGCTGGGGCATCTGAGCTTTTGGGATATTATGAGGAAAATATTCAATGCACCTTTTCTAATTTTTAATGCAAGTGGGGTGAGCTCTGCATATAATTTTCTAGAAGCAACACAAATATCCTTCTAGTACTAGGAGAAAAACAGCATGGAAAATTCTCTCTATGAGGACTGGGCTTGGTGACCTCCCATCTGGGGACTGATATGTACTAGTCTGCAGAGAAAAATCCCTAGGTCCCAACTCATCCAAAACAAGTGGCCACTAGCCCCACAGGCACTTCCCCACTGATGGAGGCAGGATCTTGGCCGATGGGCATCTTCGCTTCGTCTTGGTCAGATGAAACTGGGGTTGGTGCAAGATGTAAGTATTTCTTGGTATACTTCTAATAACTTGTGATCCTAGACTGATCAAAACCTGGTGATTCTTCTTTCTGCAGCAATAGTTACTCAAGCTGGGAATTACTCTTTTTTTGGTGTATCTCCGCTTTCTTCTCCAACTCTTGACACATATAGAAAAAAATGATGTTACCATAGATTGAACCGCGGGATAACGTTAGTATGTAGCATTTATCAGTATGTATCTCCAGCAAACAAGATTCCTGCTTATCATTTGCAATACTCAATAATTACTGTTTTGTCCAAAACCTTTCTTTTGAATCAGGACAGCATCTCAAACCCACACATGATAAGCTCTTTCCAATACTACTCTATTCTTTCCAGTCGGACACAACTCCCCACTCAGTGTCTGTGAGCACTTTCCTCCTGTGGATGACACCCGCTTTCCTTACATCACGTGTTTGCCCTGGCTGATGGCATCATAAGGAGAGTAGCAATCTTGCCAGGTATCCTGTCTGGTTTCTGCATCTACCATTTGCTGCGCGAATGCTGCACGTGGCATCGTGACTATTTAAATGCTGCAAGTGAGGAGATGTGAATCTTTCATGAGCAGCGGAGCAATTGGAAGTCAAAATTGCATTAAAATAAGTTCTCCTATAATATAATATTTTGTTAATATGGAAAAATTAACCTACAAAGTTTATTTATCCATATTACATCAATACAGACAATGTGAGAAGATACTTTTTTTTTTTTTTTTTTGCTTGATCACGACCTAATGTCAATCTTTGAGTTCCTATCCGTTAATTTGTGGTTTATTGATAGAATTGAAGGAGAGGTGGGCATTGCTTGGAGTCATACTGGTCCTGGCACAGTGCTCAAATTCCGCTGCTGTCAGGCATACCAAGCAGGTCTGCTCGGATGAGCTGTGAGCTGGGACCGGTTTGATTTGTATGCAAGGCTGCAGCTGGCGAAAGCGTTGAACGGTTGCCCGTAAGATGTCTGAGTAATGTCTTTTTAAGAAAAATCGGTATGAAAATGGAGGAAATGCGCTGCCTTAGAGAGGAGGCTCTTTTCTGTGTGAGATGTGATTTTTTTTTTATTTTTTTTTTTTTAAGGACTTGCCCTGTTTGGGTTTGTAGACAACAACATCATTTACTCGTGTAAATGATCCATAATGTTAATTCCTCACTAAATCATCACATCGATACCAGTAAGTTGGCAAATAATGGCTCAAAACCTGCACAGTGACTCTTGACCTCAGCATTCAGAGGAAAATTAGTTGAGTCACCTTTATGTTGCTTGAAAATAGGAACAGAGTGAGGGGTTTATTCACAGGCTTGTCCCCAGTTGGATTTGCTTGTCCCTGGAAGAGGCAACTCCAGAAGACACTGTCTCAATTTTTGGGTAAAAAAGAAGTATTGAAGTGGCTTTTACGAGGAAAAAGCATCTTCCCCTTAGCATGTGCTAGCAGGTTGAAATTAAGAGTAGATGGGGCGAGAAAAAGAAATAAGGAGCAGCTTCTTCTTCCTTACATACAAATCATAGGAGTAAAGGAAAATAATATTTTTGGAAACTTTTAGTAAGACTTGTGTTATTCGTGGACTAGAATGCTGACTATTCTGATGTGGGTATTGTGTACAGAAACCCACTGAGGGTCATGAGGGACTCTTCCTTGAGTGTAGCCATCTGGGAAGGAAGATTTCAACGCCAGTGAGGCTTGTCTTGGCAAGTTCCTCTCAATAGTATCTTCTTTCAAAATCTTTATCTTGCTGCTCTTGATATTTGGCTTTACTAGGCTTTTGTCCACATACTGAGCACAAATTAGAGCTTTTATTAGTCAAGTAGCTCATCTTACTACCACATCTTCCCAGCAACTGTCAGGCTGGATGAGTGATGGTTATGACGCCGTAAAAGGTTTCTTCCACTGTATATTTTCAGTACCTACAGGTCATGATTCTTCAGGTCTTGTTGTTGGGTTGTTTTTTTCAGGTTTGAGTTTTTCGTGGAGGTTGTGTTTGTCTGGATTAAGTTCTCTAAAAAGTGAACACTTCTCTTTGGTGGCAGAGCTGTGAGACATTGACCTGAGGAGTCTCTCAAAGAATGAATGGTCTGGCTGGGTTCTCTGAAGGGCTGGGGATCAGCTGGATGTGACAAAAACCTCCCAGTTGCCTCCTGCCATAACTCCCGTTCCTCTCCCCTTCCAGCTGCGCCACCAAAGTGTTCACAGCATCAACCTTGGATGAGCTTGACCTGACTGATGCAGATCAGACACCCAAAAATTACACGTACTAATGGCAACTTTTATTCTGATATCAAGCTCTCTAAATCAGATGGTCACAAGTAGCCCAGATACCACTGCAAATGTTTGTCTTTAGCTGCAATGTATTGTAAGAGGTGATTATATTCTCAAAACAAAAGCTGTAGGGAAAGAAATATTTAAATTATAATCCTTGAAACTTTGGACCCCATCACTACATCATGGAGCAGATTAGCTTATTGATTTTTCCTATACCCTGCAATGAGGAATATTCATGCTGAAAAGTAAACAAGATTTGGAAAATTACTACATCTGAATAACTGTAGATTTTATTAACAGCATAGATTTAAATAATAGCTTTCCCTGTACCTTTTTTATCCTGCTTGTGTCCCCGTCTGCTTGCTTGAGTCTGTAAATCATTTGATCTCTTGTTCAAAATTTATTAAAATTGATTACCATTATTTCCACATGCAGAATGAATTTTCTAGATCATCTTCAACACTTTAATCCTCAGAGAACCTGTGTTCTGTCATGGCCAGCTGATGGGATGCTCTGGGATGAGGATCTCCCTCAGCTATAGAAGGTGGAGCTTAAGGAACCACCTTCATGGGCCCTACATGTCAGGGAAGCAGCTAGTGTTGGGACCCCGACCAGATATGAGGGCTCCTTCTGCAGCCTCCTGCCCCTGGGGCTTGTCCACATCCTTAGTTTCATGCTTCATTATTCATCAAGAGCTGGCGGACTGGAAATGTGAAAATGCTCAGTCATGGACATTCCGTGGTGATAACAATAGAATCCTTGTTTTGGGGAGAAAATAGGGCTGCTCTGCTCATGAGCTTTTATCTTTTTATTAAGAGTAAACAAATAGGTTATGCTTCAAAAGAAATTGGAGGTAGGAAGTCCATGCACAAATATACCTGAGCCCATCAGGACCTGAACCTCTGTCTAAAGGAATCAACAGGCTTACAGGGGAAGATCAGATTTCAGGCAGGGAAGACGGACAAGGGGACAGGGAAACTCTAGCAGCTCTACACTCCTCCTTCATGTGTAAGGAGTGAAGTGGGAGCTCTTCCTTCAAGGTCTCTGCCCAATGTGTCAGCACCTCCTCCGCAGCATGATGTGGCTTTCTCCATGGGGAGTGGTGACTTCACAGCCCAAGCTGGGCCTTCTGATCTGCAGTGGGAAGGGAATTCCTGCCAGCAAAGTGGGAATGGGAGCTTTTGGAGAACCAAGCCAACACTGAGGGTTTGTGATACACTCCTGAGAGCTGCCAGACTGCTGCTAGTCCTGATACCATCTTAGAATCAGAGCATCTGGATGTCATCTTGCTATGTAACGTTAGAAGAAAACTGGGGGCAGTCACGAGAGAAGACCATGTCACATGCAGGAGTCTCCCAAGCTTGCCAAGAAGATGCTGACCAGATGCCACCTGGAGGTTCCTGAACCTGACTGTCTCCTATGGCACGTGATGTTCTTCAGCTTTGAAGAGCTGAGCTGTTTTCTCCTGCATGCAGTGCTGGTGCTTGGCATGATGCTCTGGGCAAGGTGTTGATGGGTCTGGAGGGTGACCTCAGCTTCTGCACAGCACTGCTGCTGGGAGACAGAGCTAAGTCACAGCACACGGTGGGATGGTATTCAGGAGGTAAGGTTTGAATGAGTAGCTGCACAGGTAAATTTTAGCAAATTCTACTCTTGCATGTATTTAAGGGGTAAAGTTAAGGTAAACAGAGGAGGGGGGAGGATTACAGTGCAATGGAAAATAAGTTGACTTTAAACTGTCATATTCAGCATTTCTGTATAAGAAGGCTCAGAATTTTGCAAAGCAAGCAGCATAGGCTGGCATGGAAAGAGGCTTTTGTTGCAAATTATGAAATAATGAAGATTTTTTTTCTTTGCTAGATATTCTTATTTAAACAATGCTTAGCTACTTAAGATATTCAAATTAATCACTATCATTTACATCAGAAAGTTTTTCACAATACCATTTTTTCTTCCTTTTTTTTTTCTCCTGGAGTTCATTTTTCAAAGGCTTTGAGGCTTTGCACAAGACTTTGAGGCTTCAAAGAACTCATGGGAGCTAAAGGGTCTTTTTCCTCCAAAGCCTTGCTGCTGCTTTAGGTTCACTCTCCGTCAGTCCCCATTCCCAATGGGAAATGTTTGGGAGTCTCCTGTTGGTGGATTGCTTCCTGCAAAGAGTTTTGTGTTTGAGGACGTTCCTTCTTCCGAGCTGCTCTTTACTTCGTTCCTTGATTCTCATTTAAGAGGAAAACATAAAACTGCTTTCTGCACTTAAAGTCATTCTGGTAATGCTCTAAATTCTACGTTTAAGGATGCATTTAATTAAAGATTGACTATGGCATAAAGTGCAGGTTAATTAAATACCAATCAATTCCTGTATAAAAGACATATAAAGGGACTTTGACTCAGACAATAAAATGAGTCTCCGGGAGGAGATACCCCTCTCACACGCTGTACAGCTAAGGAATGACTTCCCACACAATTTTCCTCACCATATTTGTCACTGGGAACACTGAAGTACTGGCATAAAATCTGTTTACAGAAACAAAGCCACAGCCTGACCTGTTCCTGCCGCTCCAAAGACATTTCACAGAAGTTTTTCCATTGGTTTCAGTCAGATCTTCACTTTGTTATGGTGATATTGATGTAATTAGACAAAACTCTGAGGAAAGAATAACTCTGAAGTGCTGTGGATATTTTTCTCCGAAGATTTTTCACAAGGTCTGTCATGGAGTCGATGTCATGAGAGGCATCAAATGAAACCAGAATGTCCAAAGTTAATAAAATGAGATGACTTGCTGTGAAATGAGTTGTTAAACTGTAGATGACTTTATTGTAGCATACTGTGTGTGCTGAAATTTAGGTGAGCTCTAAGGAGGAGAGGAATATTGGAGGGTCTGAAAGAGGAGTCTGATGTGGGAGAAGCCTTGTGTGATTGTCCCCCTTCTGTGTTCCTCCCCTGGGCCCGTGAAGGAACATTTTAGAGCTCAACAGGATGTCAGTATGACCCTCTCCAGTCATTCCTCTGAGATACGGTGCGCTCTGTTTCGCCAGTGGTGGCAGTGAAAGCCTAGATGTTAATACTGAAGTGTCAGAGAGACACCTGGAGTTTGTGCTTCTGCGCTGATGGCCTTTCATGGCAGGCCAAATGGGCAGGCTTGAAAGAAGGGATCTTAGTCTTAAAGTCTACAAAATGGATTGGTGGCAGAGTTTCTCTTCCAACTTGATCTACTTCTTAAGAAAACCTTAGAAGATTAACTTACAGACACTCACTCTTCTCCATGCTCTACAGTACCTCAGCAGCGTTGCTTACATGGTGAAAAACAAAATTACCCTAGTTCAGAGAAGGGCTTTAAAACTGAAGTGGCTTTTTTTTTTGTAATTATCTTAAAATTCTTGATTTTAAAGTTTTTCAGAATGTTTTTGTTGGACATTCTTATGTTTAAACTACCAAAACTAGATTCTAAATGTGTGAAGTTTTACTCAGGAGGAAAATAATTAATATAACTTTGAAATATTTTCATTTTTAAATACAAGGTTCCATTGAAAATACTATTGTTCTTTTACTTCCCGTAAATCACCTTGAATCAAAGCTTTTCTCAATGAGTCTTTTAGAAATGTCCAACTCCTCCTTTAGAAAGCTACTTTACAATGCGATGTCCCTTCAAGGAGCTGAAGACACTTTGTCATCAAGGAAGAACCTCTTAGAAGGAAACCTCTAGTTTTGCAGAAGGAGACATGAAAGCTACAAGCCTGTGGAGGACTTGCTTGGGATCTAGCAGCACCTTGTCATACTGGACCAAACCACAGCCCCTGAACATCGAATCGACTCTTTGCTATTTAGCCTTCTCCTTCCATTGTGGTTCCCAAAGCTCAATGGTTTCTCCAGCTGCATGTCAGCCTGTGTCCTGCTTTTCAGGTTGGTGGGTTTTCTAATGAGCTCTGAAGGTGCTTCTCTGCTTTTCTTTGTATTCCTTCTTCAAGGGTGTTGTCTACCTCAACTTCAGCAAAGCTTTTGACACCATTTCTTGTAACATTTTCATCTCATCTCTTGTAACATCTTTCACTTTAGGAACTGTGGGTGAGGTGAGTGGGCAGGGAGGTGGGTTGAGAACTGGCTGAATGACAGAGCACAGAGGGTTGTGATCAGTGATGCAGAGCCCAGTTGGAGACCTGTAGCCAGCAGAGTACTCCAGGGGTCAGTTCAGTCTTGTTCAGAATCCTAATGAAGTATATCCTCAGCCAGTTTGCTGATGGTGCAAACTGAGAGGAGTGGTGAACACACTAGAAAGCTGTGCTGCCATCCAGTATGACCTGGACATCTAGAGAGAGCACAAAGCAGGCAGAGGAGAAGGTCCTCCAAGCCCAAGGACACTGAGTAGCTGCTTGTTGATATCGTGCCTGACACGTGCGCACAAGGCACAGGTGGCAAAAATGAAGTTGTGAGTTAATTGTTCCTGTTGCTGAAAGGCCTTGGTTGGTTGATGTCATTACACTAATTTTTGTACTGTCTTGGTGACCTTCATATCGTATTAGGAATTTTATATTACGTGAGCAAATTGCTCTGTGTGAGCTGCTAGGCTGATTGCATTCTGGAGGTCATTAATATGATATGAAAATATTATTGTATTTTCTGATTTCATATTATATTAGTTATATGGAAAGCAATAAAGAGGCTGATTTTTGCTGGGAGGTTCCCCAGGGAAACATGCTCTACAGCACTGGTGTCCCACATTGGCTCCTAATCCAATCTCAATGGGAAGTTCAATTTCCTCATCATTAATTATTTAGCTGTATTTAACTGCCGTAAATTCTCAGATTAATTTTTTTAACTGTTGAGTTTGATGACCTCTAAAGACATTGGAATTAACCAATGTGATATGAAACACAGTTGCTTAATGCAAATAAGAGCTAACTCTTCCATGAGGATTTGTGTGAAGGCATAATAATGGCAAATTTAATTTTTCCGCTGTAATGGCGAAGGCTTATTGTATTACTGCCTTTGGTGCGATTTGGTATTGCAAAATGAAGGGGGAAGGCGATTGCCACCATGACATTCCCTTGAGATAAGCCTAGCTTGGATAGTCCCTGGTGCAGAGGGTCCAGGTGTTGGTACCGGTGCCATCCCCAGGACATACTCCCTTCAGTGAACTGCCCAGTGCAGAGCGAATGCACTAGCACAGGGGAAAACCAGCGTAACCCACACCTCACTTTGGGCTGCTGAAATTTTATTTCTCAAGGAACAGGTTGCCCAGAGAAGTCGTGGACACCTCATCCCTGAAAGTATTTAAGACCAGGCTGGATGAGGCTCTGAGCAACCTGCTCTAGTGGGAGGTGTCCCTGCCCATGGCAGGGGGGTTGGAACAAGATGATCTTTAGGGTTCCTTCCAGCTCAAGCCATTCTATGAAGTAACATAGAGTAGTAAAGTCCTACTGTGTGTGAGCAATAGGTAGAAACATTACTGGTCGCCCAACGTGAAGGCAAGAACCTCTGGGCAGTTTGTCTATTATTTAAATACAGTTAAGCTTTAATCTTGAAGAAAGAAGGTTGGAAACAATAAGGACTTGAATCAAAAAGAAAGGTCCTCACTTGCAAAAAGGAATGAGTTTGGGGGTTACTAACACACTATATCTGAATAACTTCAGTTGAGAGGGTGGCTGTTGTTGAGCGGCAATAGCGAGCTGCTTTCCTGCCTTGACACCCTCATGGTGCCTTAACTCACATTTTAAGTGACATATAACAGCAATTTATCAAATGTTACCAGCAACAATATTGAATTATAATATAATAGGGTCCAAATATCGTGTTTTAACATGATTGTGCCCACTAGTGTGTTTAAAAGTTCGGATTTATGCTTTTTCCCTGCCACAATGTGAGGCTGCTTTGAGTTCATTGGCTCCAGTGACATGGTGGCTGCAGCACAGTGGACACGTAGCACCTCAGATCACATGAATTCGTTTCCAAAACAAATTTATAATTGGCTCATTTGGTGGTAAAGTCTCACAGGAAAGTTAGTCTGGAGGTTCCCGCAGCCTGGGGAAAATCCTAGCAGGTTTTTTGCTCTGTGCTTCAACAGGCAGCGAACGGAAGGGATTAAATCGTTCGGTAGAAATTGGTGATGAGGGACATGGTCTGAATGGTTATTTATTTATTATTTTTTGCCTGTGGTCGGGACTGAAGTAAAGACATCGTGTGGAGGGAGCAGGTCCTGCCTGCTGCTGTGCAGTGCTGCTGGTGGTGCTGTAGATGGCAATGCTCCACCGGTGCTGTGCAGGGCCACCGAGCCCCAGCACCACCAGCGCATCCCAGCATTACCAGTTCCCCCCAAAACCATGTGTCTCAGCACTGCAAGTCCACCCCAACACCACGCACCTCTACACCGCAGACCTCAGCAACTCCAGTGCACCCCAGAGCACCTGCAGGACAGGACCCAAATGGGAGGAGATGTCCCAGAGCTACACGGTGCATCACCCAGCGTGTGGTGCATGTTCATGCAGGATATGTCTACGGCACCATCCATGGCACTCTCTGGCCTCAAATATGGTGCAGTAAAACTCAGTGAAAACTTAAAACAAAAAAGACAAAGCCACACTGAGCCCCAGTAGGAATTTTATTGACAATAACAAAGTCTTCTGGTGTCTCTTGCAGGAGAGAGTGACATGTCAAGCACAGTTACTGGTTAACACTGCCTGAGACAACAGTTGGAGAGCACTGAAGGTAAGATCCTGCGGACTGAGCTGTATTTCATCACAAATGGAGCCCTTTAACCAGCAAAACTTGTTCTGGGAAAGTTTCCAATTCAGGCAATCTCTTGTGTTGTGGGGTGGTGGGATCTGTCATGCTAGGAGCATCAAAGGAGTCTCCGGAGACGTTGTAAAAGAGGACAGGAGCCTGGGAGGGAGACTTCAAAATACTGGCAAGTGTACAAATAAAATACACTTCTGTCCCAAATTAATGTAAAATATTAGGAAACTGTTTCTTGGAGATTATTCCCAATGTGGAGTTAAAAAACTAACAAGCAAACAAAACAAAGGAAAAAACCAGCAAAACCCCAACTAGTGTCTGTAAAGAACAAGTGCTCTGGTTCCTAGGCTCTGAAGGATGATATCCTTCAATAATCACATCTTTGGGAATGTTCCACATCACCAGGCTTTATCTGCATCCTCTGGCTATAAAAAAAACAGAGACATTCCAGGTCTCCATAAAAAGAGAACTTGTCCCTTGACCTAAAACACCCGTTTATGGGAACGTTTCCCCCGACAAAGCCTGTGTATGCCCTGCTGGGACTGTCCCTTCTCTCCAGGCCAGCGCTGCTCCTGTGGCCACAACAGGGCTCCATCAGACCATGAGTTTGCTGCTCCAGACTCCTCCTGAACAGCAAAGGGCAGCTGAGAAAGCCGCCTCTACCCCTCCAGGGCCTCCATGTGGCTGAAGAGCAAAGTTGGGCTCTGTCTGTCTCGGGAAGCAAACAAGAAAGGACGGGCAGGGGCAAGACCAGAAAACAGAGCCTGAGCAAGGAAGGAATTAGAAGAAAAGATAATAATATTATTAATGACAAAATTTAATTAATAGGCTGCTAATGAATTTCATAAGCACCATAAAATTGCCATAACAGCCTAATTGCTTTGCTCATCTTGCCGACAGCCAGCAAGAAGATGAAGTGTTATAATCCCCCGGATTTTGACGCGGGAGGCAGCGACAAAAAGGACGCGCCGAGTTGGCGGGGTCTGCATGGCCAGCACCGCCACTCCAGGAACTGGCCTGTTCGCCACTGAGGTGACCCGCTGGCATTTGAATGGCTGCCATGGAGGAGGAGCCTGGCTGGAGGTGGCTTCGTGGAGTTGTCAAAGGGGATGCCAATGGTGCAGCAGCTTAGCCCAAAGTGCGTGTGTAGTGACCGTGGAGGGTTTGCACATGAATTTCTGCTTTGCTATAATTCTAGAAGCATGGAGAAGCCGTGGTCTTGCAGCTGCATTCATGCTCTCTTTCACCCTCTTACTGCCCTCTTGAAAATGTTTCTTGACTCAGTATCGGCACAGATTTTATTTTTTTTTTAAATATAGTGGTTTTTATGCTCTTTTGCTATAAATACCTGGTTTTTACAATTACACAGAGTGACTTGAGCTGTAGAAATACCAGTTTCCAAATCCACATGAGCTCCTGTTCCTCTCGATCATCTGATGTCCTTTAGAAGAGCCTCTGAACAAAGGATACCAAATAACTCCCAGGATTCCTTTAGCTGAGGCTGCTGGGGTTGGGTATGCATGGCCCAGCCACCTCTCCCGTCCCAGGGCACAATTCAGGTGACATCATGGTCACATTTAAAATAGTTATTCAATGAGCTGGCTGTTTTTCCCGCGCTGTTTTGGGCAGTGTTACAGTTACCATAGCTTCTGATATGAGCAATTTGCATTTCTCCATGTGAATCCCTCTCACTTAGGGATGGGGAGAGGCTGCTGTTATGTGCTGGGTCTATTTTCAGGAATTATTCCTTTTTTTTTTTTTCTCTAAAGGTGGTAATCAAGGGAGATCACATCATCATTTACCGTAATCTTCTTGCTAAATGAGATTTCATCTCATCCTACGATTTCTGAGGAGAGGAACAAACGGCTGGTTTGGGCGCTTTGGGTTCTGTGCGGTGCAGCAAAAATTCTTCAGCTATTATTTCACATAATCTGTGCTGCTGACTTTTCTATCTTTACATATTTATATTCCTTCCGTTCATAACAAATATGTGTTTTTTTTCAGCTTTTCTTTGTCATAAGGATGAGAAGGATTAACTGCATCTAAACATTACCATAAAAGGGGGAGGCGGGAAATACACTACATGAGCTAACCTGATACTCTTCCCAGTTCATTAGAATTTAATGAAGAAATACTCAGTGCCCAACAGGGGAATCTTGACTCATTATGTCTTTTGAATTCTCATTAAGCATATGCACGGTGACTACTTGAAAACTGCCCCCTTTGAGCTCTGTTGTCCATTACGCTGACTAATAAATATCCATTATACTTCAATACTGATAATAGGAGAAACTCACGGAAGTTTTATTCCTGTAATTAATTTTCACTGGTTAACTCCTGATGACTTTCCAGTGTGCTATTGGTGGTGGCTGAATCTAAACTGTTGCACTGGTAAGGTTAGAGAGAAGATGCTGTAAAAATGTTTTGAAGATGGAGAAGAGAACAAACCACAGCTAAATGAAACCTCTGTGCAGCAGCTGCTTTCTCCTCACCTCAAGGATATTGCCTGAGAATCAACGGGCTCTGCTGCTTTGTTATAAGGGGAAAATCTTGTTATCCCTTTAAACGGTATCAACTGGTTTGGGCCCAGTGTCTGGATGATGATGGAAGTCATTGTTATTATCTATCCAAGAGGTAGCATGTTGCAGTTTTCCACTGCTCTTGGTTGTAGGCTTTTAAAGGGAGCCTGTGTCAGAAAACACGATGTTACTAAATGCTTCCAACTTATTGCTTAAGTATAAGGCAATGTTTAAAAGCCGCTTAATCACTCGGAGCTGTATTTTAGTTGCATTACTCTAAGAAGCAAAGGGATTATTTATTCCTGTGTCTCTTTACAGTTATTAATACTTTCATCTTTTATTACTAAAAATGGGTAATCACTCTGAAATAAGGCACCTCTTGGGGTGTTAAGAGTCAATAAATGGCTGGTTCTATTACAACCAATTTCCACAGGACTTTTTTGCCACTCTTCCTTGCAGTTCAGCTTTGGTGGTGCATGAGGAATGCACAGGAGGCTTCTGCTCTGTGGGGGCTACCAGCCCCAGTGAAATCCCCACTTCATGATGTTTCGATGATGCAACTGCCAGAAACTGTTCGCTGGTGTAGGACAGGACCTGGGCTCTGGGATGGGGCAGAGGTTCCTCGCACAGGAATCAGGATTTGTTCCAATTGGGGTAAGTCACAGGTGGTTCGGGGACTGAAAAGCAGCGGATAAACTTGCAGTGGGAGTCAGGGTGGTGATAAATGCACTGTCCAGGAGCTACAGCTTTCTCTGGAACATGGGGTAAGCCATCCCACATGATCCCAGCCCCAAAAGGAGCAAGGGGGGAGCTGAGGAACACTTGTGTTGTTATTTATGAGCACGACATGGAGCTCTGGCCGCTTGTTTGTGATGACTTGACATTCTGGCGTGAGATCAAAGAAGGCTGTTAATGGAGCACAGCAGGAACGCTGAAAATGGCTGTTGCAGAGGAACGTTTCAAGTGTGCGAGCACCGAGTACTGGGTTCCTGCTTCGACACCAGTGCTAGAGGTCAGGACCTTCACTAGGTACAGGTGTCCAGGTGAGATGTGAGAGGAGGACCCTACGCTCCCTACAAGAGCATCTTCCAATATTCTTCCACGGAATTATAGCTTATATTAGACTTTATAGCAGCCTTTCAGTACTTAAAGGGAGCCGACAAGAAAGCTAGAGAGGAACTTTTTATAAAGGTATGTAGTGATAGGGAAAGGGGTAACAGTTTCAAACTGAAAGAGGGTGGATTTAGAGTAAAGATAAGGAGGAAATTCTTCACTGTGAAGGTGTCAAAACACTGGAACAGGTTACCCAGGGAAACTGTGGATGCTCCATTCCTGGAAGTGGTCGAGACCAGGTTGGATGAGGCTTTGAGCAATCTACTCTGGTGGAACATAACCCTGCCCATGGCAGGTTTTTGTTGCTTTATATTAGATTTTCTTTCCTTATAAAGGTGAAAGTGAATGTAGTATCTGTACATTAAAATAGATGTATTTGTTGATGTCTTCTAACCTATTGCCTGCTCTTGATGTGTTCAAACTACCCACGCACGCTCTGGCTTTCCCAGGCTTTAGAAATTAGTCATTATTTGTGTCATCCCAATGACTAATCTCCACTATAATGAGGTTTTATCCCTTTAAAACAAA
This sequence comes from Baryphthengus martii, assembly GCA_013396935.1. NCBI lineage: Eukaryota > Metazoa > Chordata > Aves > Coraciiformes > Momotidae > Baryphthengus > Baryphthengus martii. The sequence goes on along the minus strand of VWZK01010200.1, from coordinate 20,906 downwards.
ATAACTTTTATTAATTCCTTGAATTACTAATTGAAGGCTTGACTTTTTTTGCGGGGGGGCAGGAGTTTGTGGTGACTTAATCACACACGTTCCCTGTGTATCACAGAACTTTACTAAATCTTAGTAATGGTGTGGGGGTCAGTGTCACTGTTATTAATAGTAATGATAATTATGTCTTTGGGAAGCTGTCAGAAAAGTAGCTTTTGTACGAGTCAGAGCAGTGTAAACAGACTGTACAGGCAGGCACTACCCCTTCCATCAATAGGTAAACAATCTTTGTTAAGCTCATCTCGATAGTCTTATTTTGTTGCCACATTTTAATTACCCATCCTGTCTGTTTATCTTCCGTTGCGTTCTGCTGAAGATACAAGCTTTAAAAATCATTGGTATTTAGGAAAATCCAAAGCTGGGGTGATGCATGCTCAGGTGCTAATTTATTTACATCAATTAATTTCAGGCCCCTGATGTAAACCAATTAGTATTCAACACTTAATGGAGTCATTATCTGTCAGATTAGCTTTTAGAAATGCTTGTCACTGCTACAGGACCAGGCAGCAGAACTTTGCTAATAAAACTAGCAGAATTAATGGAGTGAACAGCATAGATAATGACTTAATGTGGAACATACAGTATAGAAAAGAGACTGAACAACTGCCTTGAAGAAATGAAGATATCATTGAGCTCACTACGTTATTCCAAAAACGAGCTCAGACGGTGCTCTTCAGAAACATCAAAGGTTGTCTGGATAAGCTTTTGCAAAGTTGGGTTTCATAATAAATCTCTTTTACCCTTTGTGCCCTCACAGACTTCCAATCTAACTCTGTAGCTGGATGTGGCGTGCAAATAGATGCTTTGCATCGTCCCACCCTGCTGTGACTTGGAGCTGTGATTTCCAAAGGATTCGGCGTTAACGGGAGTGACACCACCCGGGTTACCGAGCTGCTTCCTCTGGTGTCATCGGCAAACAGCACAATGTGCAACTTCTCCAGGTGAGACCTACTTCGTGAAAAGTACTCATATCCAACTTCAGGGCTGAGAGAAATTTCAAAATAAATTTCATATACATATATATATATATACACACACTGAACAACCGCAGTCCTCTCATGAGATCTGCAGTCAGCAATCGGCCTCCAAAAAGCATTGTTAAGGTTGTGTATGTTTTCAGAAGGTTCCCTTGCAGTGTAAGGTGACAGCATTTGCCCGTTCTTTTGTTCTTCTAGGCTGAGGTACTTTTTTTTTGTGTGTTTCTCCAAGGCCATTTTTGCAGTTTTCTCTTTTTGATTTGTGCTCAACCTGGTTGTTCTAGGGCCTCGGTGACAGATTACACCCTCCTCTGTGCTGAAGTCATCCTTGCATGGAGGACGATCGCATAACTTAATTCCAATTTAAGCTTTTAGAGAAGAAAATAAGCACAGCTTAAAAAAATCATACAACATGTATTTGCATAGTAATTCTTGTGATTTATGCTTTACTGAGAAGCGTGGCACATACCCACATACGAGTCTGTGATAACACTGACCTCACTTGCTCTGGGGACAGTCTTGAACCTTCACTTTCTCACGTGTCCTGCTTTCGGGGATTTCAGGCTGGTTTGGGGGCCCTGGGATCATGAATATATTGGTAATTGCATGAGGAATTCTTCTACAGTAACTATATTTGAAAAAAATGTCACTACAACTGATTGAGCCACGGTGACAGTGTCCATATTCCCAGGTGCCCTTTGCCTTCTGATGTTTCTTTGTCACAGAACCAAAACTTGAACTCTACCAGAAGATAACACAGAATAAAGATATTGGGGTGTTATTTACTATTCTTGTTTAGTGTAACTTGTTGTGTCTTGTGAGCTCTTTCCCTGTGCTGCTCAGCTGAGCCTGAACTACCTCTTATTCTTGCTGGGGAACCGGGTTAGTTCTTACAGTTCTAGTTTAGGTTTAGGTAATACTATGGGATAGTTGCCTTCAACCTAAAAGATAATTCCATGTCATACACATTTTTTAAGTCTACCTCCTTTAAGTTAACTGCATTAGCACTTTCTATATCTCATAAATGTGATATGTAAGCACTGATGGCCATTGACATATATAGTTCATGGTTATAATGTTTTTGGCATCAGCTTTAGTTGTTCTCAATAATAGTTTTCCACCACCGCAGAGGGACTCAGTTCATGGCTGCAAAATCAACATTTACGTTTGATTTTCACATGGCTAGTAACAAACATGTGACCGTGCAACCCTTCACTACATCCCTATCATATCCATCCCCCATGAAACCGTAATTGCTATCCTAACACCCATGTGACAGAGGGTTTAGAAATATCGGTGACTGAGAATATTTGCAGATTTATTTTTTCAGTAATCACAGCAGAAAATCCTCAGATGTGTGAATTTCTCCTCCAACTATTTGTCTATGGGATCCCTGGAGTGGGAGAACTTGGAGCATGAGGAAGGACATGTTTGGCCAGCCAGGCGTGGAAAGGTACCACTGATGACAGAGCAATGTGCAATGTGTTTGAGTAAATAGGGCATCAATTTTGAGGGGTAGAGGGCTGACAGGGAGGGCATCTGTATTGTTTTTGTGAGCAAGGTTCGGACATGAAAAACAATTTTATGAACTTCTGACTCAGCTGAACTTCGTTTTAATATCTGTAAAGAAATTTAAACCCAGAGTAACCTCCACTAGACTCAGATTTCATTGTGAACATTGTGGACAGCTGCTCAGACTTTTCTGCTGTTCCAAAGTACAATTAATTTCGGTATCAATAATTTGCTGTAGGTCCATATGGCTATCAAGACAGTTTACCTTTCCATAACTGAAATCATACACGACTGCTGCAGCAACCTCAGAAGGGTTGGGGGATTTTGAGGGTTTCTTTCAATTCTTTTTGTTCTCCTACTACTTTACTTGGCCTTCCATGTCAATCTAAAGAGTCTTCCCTCTAAGTCTTACCTTGTAACTGGTGATGTGGCCCCGCTGCTGTGCTTCGTAAATACACCATATGAGGTGTCGCTATTCAGATGCTACTTTATGGTCCTTTCTACTGGAGATGCCCCTTTGAAAGGAGAGGAAATTGCTTTTGGATAACCCCCACTCTTCCGTCACAGCTGGTATTGGCTGGTGCAGATACGTGTTTACATTTTGCTTGGAAAAATGTAAACACTAATTAAGCATTAACGTTAATGGGTCCTGGGATTGCCAGGCTGGAGACAGGGCTCTGCTGCTGGCTCTGCCCTGGCTTCAGGCCATCTCACCCTGCTAGCTATCTGTGTTTCCCGGCAGAAAATAGAGATAATTATTTATTCCTTTCCAAAGAGGGAGGGAAAGGACATGCAGGGTCATGTAAGGACGAAACACTGTGTTACTGTGAATAAAACCAAATCCTTTTTATCAGCCTGATGAACATGAGAGGAGTGGTTTGTTATCCCCAGGTTCAGCTGAGCAGAGAGGGGTTGTGCTGGGGATCCCTGAGCCCCTGGAGCGAGACAGCTTTCAGAGAAAAAAATCCTTTGTATTTTCTCCTCCTGGTTCCTGTACTCAAACTCAGCTTTCCTAGGCTGTTTGCTGGGGAAAACCCTGCAAGGTGCCATGACACAGGTATGTAGGAGGCATCCAGGAACAGATATAAAGCAGCATCTCATTCTGCTGCAGCGCAGACCATCCAGATTTCAGTTTTAATTCACGATATAAAAGACTTTGTTATTCTTATTTGTCACGTTCCCTTTTCATGTACCACTGTGGGATGAAATGGTCACTGAGGTGCCTCCGCTGTTGTCTGGCCCTGGCACGGTTTTAGCTGTGGCCATTTCAGGTCTTTGATGGCAGATTTTACATTTTTTTCTTTTGGTCGTGCCTGTGAGAGCAAACAGCGGCCCCTCTAATTAGGTGAGTGTAATTTCTCACAAACTGGTCCTCTCCCTTTGTGAGCCTCGTAGATTTGCAAAAAAGAATGAAAGCGCCCTGATTGTACCCTCCTTTCAGCCCTTTCCCTGACAAGGAGTGTTGCTACACCTAATAAATTAAAGGACACAAAGTTAATGAATTTCTCATTTGAACTCACAGCTTAGGTACGGATTAGTGAGGCTGACGTTACTGAAGAGCTCAGAATTAGGAAGGGTCCTACAGGGACATTTTCTTCTTTACTGAAATCTTTTCATTCACCTTTTCAAGCATTATCTTGCCGGGCAGAAAGAGTTCTTTTCACAACATATAGCCTGTGGGGTCTGCTTTCTGTCCATGGCATAAATGTGATCGTTCATTTTGTTTGTTTAATGGATAAAAATAAAGGGCAATGTGAGTGACGTTCAGACAGCCCTTCTGAAAGAGAAGAAGAGATTCATACGAACCCGAGCGCTACTCCAGAGCAGACCTTCACGAAGCATAAATGGTCCCCTTTCCTTTACATTCCGGCTCCATCAGCTCACACCAGCTGAAGGGTGTCTTTCCACCCCCTTGAGCGGTGCTGTGAGCTGCAGAAGGTGGTGGGGTTGGAAAGAAAACTGCAATCAGTTTATTTAATAAAACAATTTTAAGTGAATATCAAAAGACCTGTATTATTCAAACTTGTTTGTCCCTAGTATCCCATAAATTTCAAAGGATTACAGCTGCTTTTCATGTGCAAACTGGTTGGTTCCTGAAGCTGATCCCGTGCAAGGTGGCAAATGCATCTATACAAAAGGAAGTTCAATAGTTTGCTATCCCTACTTTTCCTACCCAAATTAAAGCTTTTCCTGTGAATTTCGACTTTAACATTCACTTGCCTTGTGATGTCCTGAAATAGTCTCATTAAAAAAGTGAATCAGATTTTTGATAAAAATACAAATTATTTGGATGCAGAAGAGGTTGGAAGGGTGGTGGGAGCAGGGTACCTGCTCCACCTCACTCACTGGGCTTGAGCTGCCTGATCAAAGCCCAACGGGTCATGGCCTTTCCCACACCCAGTGTCCATGTGGCTGGTTCACATTTTGACAAAGCTTAACCTGGAAATCCTTTCTAATTAGAAGAGAACCAAGTGAGATCTCTCATGGTGTTGCAAGACAGGGCTGGGAGGAGGGAGAGAAATGACTGTAAACATAAAAATTAACCAGAAAACCCAAACAATACCAACCTAAACCGAAACAAACCCCAGACACATCCCTCAAGCTCTTGCAAAACACCAAGTGTCTGTGTCAGAGAGAGGTGTCAGGCTGGGGAACCCAACCATCCACAGGGAAAGGGAGAAGGCTGGTGGGCATTGGGATGGAGTTGATGGGAATTGCTTTCTGCAGCAATTTGCAGGAATTTTCCCAGTGATCTGTTTCTGGCTCTGGGAGAGGTTCGGGGCTCTCATTACCACTCATTAGTAAGGGTGTTAGTGGGTGTTTCCTCACTGGAACTGCTGGTTGTTCGAGTTCTCCTGTTGAAATCCCAATGTGACATTATCCCTGTCTCCATTTCTCTCACCATTCAGATTAGAAATGACATTTTTATTCAGTTTCTGCTGTAAACTTCTAAGTCATTTTGCTGAGTGCTTTCAAAATAATTGTATGTTGCACCTACAAATGCATTTCTGTAACAGATTATTTTATACCAAAAAAAAAAAAAAAAGGAAAGACCTTTGGGAAGAATCCAGGTAAGTAATTTACATTTATTTCTTTACTGTATATGTTGTATGAGTTCTATATAATTCCGTTTGCATCATTGATTTTCTTAAGCAACAGATGAGGAGCAATTTGCAGGAGCAAACACCTCATCTGGGTTTTACTAATTTTTTTTTTTTTGGTTGAATAAATAATGTTGAATGTCTTGCTTTTGTGACAGAGTGGAGGCAGAGCAGAAATGCTGCAGATCGGCTCATAATAGCAGCTACTTACATTAGTAGAAATTAAGATTATAAAGCTAAAGACTCGTTCTCTCTCTTTGTGCCTTTTTCATTTCCTTGAGTTAGAAGAATTTTTTTTCCCCTTTTAAACAACTACTTGATTTGGGGTATAGGAACTTCCTCCAGAGTGTACCACGTATAAGGTGTAACTTCATGTCTCAACTAAGTCCATGATGTGCACTGAGGATGCTGAAAGACTTAATCCCCAAAGATTGTCCTCTTTTTGCTGCTTATTACACATTTCAATCAGAAATTACCTGTTTCACTTCCTAAATAATTTGGGATCAAAGATCCTGGCCCTGGGTTGGGTAAGGGTGAGCATAAATCTGGCTTTAACTGAGATTCATGTTTCCATTAAAAAATAATTGCAAAGAACTAACCATGATTGTCTTTATAAATGATATTTATGCTATTCAAGCAGCATAACTGATCCATCATTTTATTCATGGCTCTAAAAAAGGATTCATACTGCTTACAATAGCACAGCATTCCAAAGCTCATCAGCTCTCTGGTCAGTGTGCAGGTCCCTCAAGAAAGCAGCCACGTGGTTGTACAGAACCTTATCTAAGCAGACTGATGCACTTAAAATTCAATTTCTGTGGTCTATGGTGGCTTTTTGCTCACCTCCTCCAGCTCTTGCTGAGCTCTGCACCAGCTGTGGTGCCCGAACACCTCCTGCGACACTGACCAGAGCTGGCCTGAGGTCTCAGCTTCCTCAGACATGTTGTACATCTCCATGGAAGTCCTGTGGGCAAAGAAGCATAGATGTTCTATAGGAAATCAGCTAAATGAATGCTTGGAGTTTAATTTTGCCTCCCTCTAAGTGTAGATTCTGGAAGCGGGGACGGAGAGTTAACTGTCTAATGTTTCTGAATAGCTGCTTTGAATACGGGACTGGTTTTGGTTTAGAATTATGAGCTGGTTTATTCCATAATTTCCAAAGGCCACCCATTCCCAGGGACTTGCTGTGCCAGCAGAGATTGCACTCCTACTCCAGTAGAAACTAAACCTTCCAGTTTCTCCCAGGTGCTGGAAATCCCTGTGGGAGAACTGGTGTTTTCACCAGTTTTCCTTGTTCTTCACTTATTACAAGTAGATTTGAAAACCTGGCCAACTGGGAAGACCAGCTACTCGCATCCCTTGTTCCAGTAATGTCCCTACCACTGCTCTCTCCTACGTCCTTGACCTGGATCTGGCTCTCCTGGAGCCCAGCCTTGGGAGAGCCATGCACATTAGCTACAACTCCGCTACCTAACACTTTCCTAGCCTATAAACTGGTGTCACCTTCCAATCCGGGTAAGCAAACACTGGAAAATGATCCCAAGTCTGGAAAATTTAATTTCTAGTCTTATAAACAAGTTTAAGAAAAAAAAAACAAACAACCAAAACAACAGTGTGATTGGTGATGAGCAGTTATTGTGCCTTTGGACGTGACTACATTTGTACCATATGTCAGGTGGGAGTATTTTGAAAACTTCTGATGGTGGAGGAAGGTAGTCCTAGAAGGAAATATTTCCCTAAAGATTTATTTTTGATCTAATATCACTATGATGCAGACGCCACGTCAAGGGAAAGGGTTTTTCCCCTTTCACACAATAATTGCCCTCCTGTTTAAGTAGTTGAGCTATTTTCCCATGATAAAAAAAAAAATTGACATGAGCACTTTCTGCCAAATGCCATCTCTAGGTAGTAGAAAATGGTTTTCATGTATCTGAAGGTTTTCATCCTTTTAAATGTAAAGTTACAAAGGAAAGCAACATTAATTTAATTACTAGAATGCCACCAGCTCATCCTCTCTTGGGTTCAGGGAACCACTTCAATTGGTGCCTTTTTTTTTCCAACAGCGTTTTCCCCTGGCATATTTTCCTTGCAGTTGCAGAGCGACATGCACTTCTAATCCAGAAAGGGATTAAAATTTTTAGTTTAATTGTAAATTACATATCAGAGATTAAGATTTCATTGCTTATAGATGAGGTTTGACATTTTCTTTTGGTTTCTTTTTCCTTTTTTTTCCCCAACATGAGGAGAAAGTTCCTGCAATCTGTTGATAGGCATCAGACTGGGCTGGGAGTGATAGTCCAGTGTGTGCTCCTTTGGTTCAACTATTTCCAAGTGCTGTTGATTTCCTTTTTTTCAAAGATGACTGCTCTTGCTGAGCTTCTCTGTGGGGTTTTTTTCTGTTGTTTTTGTTTTTTTTTAATGAATATAACTTCTTGAATGAGACAGAGTTTCAGTGTATACATTGCTTCGTGGCACTTTCTAATCTGTCTAAGGTTAATTTGCAACTCAAATACTAAGAAAATATATTTATGAATGTACTTCTTAGTGGAAACAAAACAGATTTCAGAGGAAATTTTCAGAGCCAGACAATATTTTTTGCATCGTCAATGTGCTGCGTTCTGTCTTCTTTTCGCTATTCATTATTACACTTGCAAACAATTCCTCGTTGATAATTAATATTAATCTCATACACTTAATTGTCAGTATTACCAGGGGGTGACTAGATCAGCCTCCTAGTATTAAATAATTTTTACCAATTTGCTTGCTGCTTTGCTGATTTCCCAGTTGCTTCATCTCTTCTACATCTCCAGCCAGGCACAGGGGGAATCAGAGCGGCTCAAAATCAATAGCTTCACTGCCAGAGCGAGCCAAATGCTGCTCCTTCGCCGTGTGCCCGGGTGGAAGAGCGATGAGGAGCTTCACCATGTTTGATCGGCCAGAGACGAGATCCTCCTCGCCACTGGAAGATCCAATGTTTGCACGATATATTGCTTGGGTACATCTCAGAGATGTTAAAAAAATCTGATTTTTGTCAAATCACCAGCTGGCTCGCTCAGCTCAGCAGCCCCGCATCTTTAGTACCTTGCTGTATGCTCTTCATCACCTTGATTCATCCCAGGATAGCTGCTGGTTTGCTATGAGAATCTGTTAAATTAATAATTTCACGTTCAAGCAGGATGGCAAAATTTAATGGTCAGGCTGCATTCCTCCACATGGAAGAGCTCAGAGAGACCCCTCATAAAAAAAAAAGAAATTTAAAGAGGGAAATATTTGTTCTTTAGAACTGGGACCAAATATTCTGCTTTGGACAAGGGAAGGACTTGATACTTTTTGGGAAAAAAACAAGTCCTACTTTGGGATTTTATTTTATTTTTTTTTATGAATTGAATTTTTAAAGGCTATCTTTCTGCAATACAAGAATAATTACTCCTCAAAGTACGTTTAACGGTGATGAATTTACTACAGGAGTGATACTGGAGCACAAAGATCTCTGTTAGCACCACAGAAAACGAGGAGCTGCCTGTGTGACGTGCAGCAGGTCAGGAACAGCTCCAAAATTTGCTGTCTAAACCCAGCACTGTTGTTTGCAGCAGAGCAGCCCACCAATATTCAGCTCACACCCCAGTCCAAGATTTTTCTCATTTTTTAACTCCCGCAGAGCACAGAACGCTGCCTGCCTGGGCACAGGGCAGGTTGAAACGTTCTCATCTCCTGGTGGACAGCCTTTTTGACTCCTGATTTTCATTCCCTCATTGCCCCCTTCCTCCTCCCTCGGTTTTGCAGAGCAGGAGGAACTTTCCTTGCCCGGATGGGAAATGGGAGGTTGTTATTGCAGGTCTGGGATGTCATACACAGAGCTGCCTTGCTTGGGGTGGCTGCCCTGGGTCGATCTGACCCTAATTGGGAATTTTGAAATGTTTCAACACGGAAGGTAAATGATGGACATGGCCCAAGAAAGAACATCGAATTCCTGTGACTGAATTTAAATGGCTGTGAAACCTTGTAGGAGTTTTGGCTGGTTTTTTTAAATCTGGTTTTCATAAAGCATTTGGAATGGAAGGTTTGCAATGGCAAATTTAACCATGTGCCTTTCCTCACTTACCAGCCCAGTCCCTCCAGTCCTCTTCTCCTGCATCAGTCCCTGTTGGGTACATATATTAGTTAACTTTAAATGGTGTATTTCTATTTAAGTGTTTGTTGCCTACGCTCCATTTTTAATCCTTTGCAAACATATTTTATGTATATAGTTTTTTAATACTCTATTACAAAGCAATTAAAAAAAGCATGTTGGCAATATAGCGGGAAGTAAAAATAAATATCAATGACATCATTATATTTGATGTCTTGTTTTTAGTTTTCATATACTTGTAATAACTGCCATTTTAATGATCTGTTATTTTCATTATCAACTATCAGATCAGAAGTGATTTTGAAATGAAAATAGTCTCATTTACGCGAGTAATTTATTTGAGGTAATAGTAGGAAAAAATACAGTTACTGGTTTTGCATATTTTATTTTCACAGCTCTTTTAATAGAAGTTACTTCGAGTGCAGTCTTTGAGGAGCTCAGGAGAGCACAAAGCTCTCATTTGTTTGGGAGGTTTTGCTTCCTGATGGTACATCTTCATCATTTACAGCCGACAGAAAGCAGAATTTATGCCTAAATATAGCAATTTATGACGACAATCAGAAATTGTACAACGGTGGGATGAGACCTTTAAGGCTCCTTAGGTCCTTAGGCAGCAAGACTCTGCTCCGCCACAGTGCTTTTGTGAAAAGCTGATGGAATTGCAGCAGCCTCAGGAGCCACAAAGTTTATGACTTTCACTAATTTGGAGGACTGCACAATAATCCCCACTGGTATTTCTCAGTAGCCCTTCTCACTTTTCTTCTGCTGAGAGAAGCATTGAAATGTAGACTCCACTAATAGGGCAGAAAGATGGGGGGGGGGGGGATTTTTTTTTTTTTCATATTATTTTTTTTTCCCCACTGTTAAAGTTTCTGACTGCTCCCTGGCCGTCAAAACCTGGTAATTTGTGGGATGTGTTGAACTGAAACCTTCTGGTATCCCACTTTTAGGAAGACCTTTCAAAGCATCGTGAGCACTGGCTGAATGGTCTCCAAACCTGCTAGCTGCCTGCACTGAGGGTGGTTCCTTAGATCCTCCCTGTATTTACCTGTGCCTGGCTGTCTCTTTATGATTTGGCATCACCATCCGTCGTAGTTCAAAGAAACTTTTGTTCTCCATTAGTTTCTCCTGCATTGCCTTTCATGCTGGGGGGCAATTTCCCATCACTAGCAGCAGCGATCGTCTTCAAATTTCTCTCTAAATTTCTCCCTTGTAGCACCTGAGAAATTTTGCTGGGGACTAAGCGGCCGAGGGTGGTACAACTGGAGCCTCTCACATCGCCCTGGCTGAGGTTTTAGGATGTAGGACTGGAGAACTAATAAATAAGCCATGCTTCAGCACTTCTGGTGGAAAACTACTCAGGATAAAGAAGACGGCTGGTGCACCCGCTCCTTTTTGGGTGACCAAAATTCTGCTCACGGTAGGATCTTCCCATGTGTTCCTAGGACTGGATCTACCTAAGAGATTAATAATGCAGCCAGAGATGGGGATGTGAAATGTCTTTGGAGCCTGGCTGAAGAAGGTGTAAATTGTCTGTGCCCATGGGCACTTGTTAACGTATTGTAGCCATCATATGACATGCAGTCAAATTAAGATGCAGCGTATTTAAAACAGATAAAAAGAAAAAAATATTTGCGGTGTTTAATCAGCCTACAAACCCCACTGTTATGTGTAAAAGCAAACTAGAGAGCTTATAATGGTCTGAGCAGGCTTTCAGGAGCTGTGTGAACAGGAGTGGTGTCCCCAACAGCATTGCTCTGTGTCAGTAGTCTCAAAAAAAAATTATTTTTTTTATTTTAATTTAGAAACTCCAAGGGCTGATGGAAACATCTAGTCTCTGTTCAGGTTTTCTCATTTCCACCGAAGCATCCCCTGCTGGTCTGTCTTGGAGATGGGTACCTTCTGGTTGGACAATGTATCGCTTTGTCACGCCACGTGTAGTTTAGGTCCATGACATCATTGCTTCCTTTCTGATAACTTCAGAGGAGCCAATTAATATTGTGCCGTTCCCATCCTCCTGGGACAAGAGTTGCCTCTGGAGCGGTTTTGTGCTTTGCCATTTTCTGTTCTCGTTACGGTGTTTGTTATGAGAATGAGAGACCATAATTTTAATGTCTGCTATAGCCTGAGAAAGACTATAAACATTTAATAGACTCATAAACACAGATTTTAACCTTTTCAATATTCCGTAGCCGGCTTGGCCCCAGCTCCACGGCGGCATCCCCACAGATTACCACCGCAAACGCAAGGGACGGCCACAGCCAGTGAATCTGATGGCAGAAACCTCAGAAAGGTCAAAGCGACGCAGTTTACTATGATCTTTCTTAGAATATATGAGGCGTTACAATTCCGACACCGTGTTTTTGTGGCTCAGAATGTTGTTGTAATGGAGATGGAAATGAGCACCCACTGAACTCATCCCTTTTAACCCTGTGATGACCATGCTGGATGTGTGCCCTTCTCTCGCCCATCTCCCTGCCTTCAATATACACAAGAGGTAGAAGTAACTCAGGATGGATTGTGCATGTGTTTTCTCCAGGTGAGGAAACCGCTTCTCAGAACTTTTTGGTTAAAATAATCATTTGGTTTTCTTTCACTTGATGTGCTTGATTTTGTAAAAAAATGGCAAAAATAATTTTGTAGTTGAGGATGAAGACAGTTGTAGAGTGGGAAATTGTCACAGTGAGTTTGACACTGCTCCTGTGGGGTAGTTCGAGATCACCCATGTGCAGAGTAGTAAATGGCCATCAATCAACACCAAGTCTAATTTTAACCTGGATTTGGGATGAAGATAAGAGGTGCTCTCTTTTACTGAATTAGGTTTAAATTGCTCCATGTACTACTTTTGTCCAAGGAGTGGCATTTGGAGAGCTTCAATAGCACTTGCTCCTAAGAAGGGAAAAGCTCCCGCCCAGAGGTTGAGGGCCAACACTGACTTAGATGTTGCTGTGATGAATGAGCAGCTCCACAAAGTCCAACAAAGGTCTACAATGCTGGTGAGGGGACTGGAATGTCTCTGTGCCCAGGAAAGGCTGAGAGCCCTGGGGCTGTTCATCTGAAGAAGAGCAGCCTTAGAGAGGATCTGATCAATGTTTATCAATATCTAAAGGACTGGGATCGAGAGGATGGGGCCAGACTCTTTTCACTGATGCCCAGTGATAGTACCAAGGAGTAATGGGCACAAACTGGATGCCAAGAGATTCCATTTGAACATGAGGAGAAGCTTCTTTGCTGTGAGGGTGTTGGAGCCTGGCCCAGGCTGCCCAGAGAAGTTGTGGGGTCTCCTTCTCTGGAGTGATTCCAAACCTGCCTGGACAGGATCCCAGGCTCCCTGCTCTGGGTGACCCTACTGGAACAGGGCGGTTGGACCACGTGATCTTCAGAGGTCCTTTCCAACCCCAACTGTGCTGGAATTCTGTGAACCCAGGACCTGACCCAACTGTGTGTTGTACTCATCTGAATCCAGTCTTGGGGTGGGTGCAGCAGAACAGGGGCCGCAGTTTTCCCAGGTCCAGCTGAGACAGGCCCAAATGTTGCTTCATCACAAAGGTTCTCCACTGTGGGGAAGTGAAAGCTCAAAAATCCCAGTTGGTAATTTTCTTGTACGCCAGACTGAAACATCTTTGAACTTCAGCTTTGTACTTGAAATCTAATCCCATTATAACTATATTTTCCTGAGAAAACCACTGCCAGTCACATTACCGCATATTCATTTCTGTACAGATCCTGTTACAAAGGCAGATTTTCTTAGGCTGTACTACAGCTTTACTACGCTGTGAAGAACATACGACAGTAAAACCAATGCTATTTCTTTCTCCATTAAAAAGTTATCCCAGCTATACCATTGGTACATGGGTGCGTCGTGTCCTCTCTCTGCTGTGGTTATGAGAAGTTTTGGGTGAGTAGAGGAGAGTTTTGTCTTTAGAAGGTGCTGCCTCGTTCTTGCGCTTGTGTTGGGTTTGTGTAGCATCACCTACAGAGGGTTTTATCTGGTCTATTGAAAAGCAAGATTGAACAGAAGGATTCAACCCTACAAAAGTTTTCCATGGGCAGAATTCCAACTGCTGAATTATTTCCTTGGTGAAGAATTGTTAATCGAAGGTAATAAAGTTTTAAATCAACAGCCTAAACTTAAGCAGGGCTACAATCTTCCTGTGAATTTAGTAATCCCCTGTAATGTTTACAGGACAGTTTCTGTGAACAAAATTCTAGCACTGAATCAGCTTTTGTTAGGTCTAAGAGATCCACTGCGTCCACACAGCATGTGAGAAGCAAGGAGCAGCAAAGCGTCACAAGCTCAAGTTTGACAGCATTTGTATTTCTGCGTTAGCTTCATTTTCAAAATCTAGGAGGGGGGGGAAAGAAAAGACTGTGGCTAATTTTCTCTGTCTGCAAGTGTTGTCTGGCCGAATTTGGATTTTTCTTTTCCACCCTCCAGTACAGAGCCTTGGGAAGCCCCGCATAAGGCCGGTCCCCGCTTTTGCCCAGTAACTGCCCAGAATTTGTCCTGAGGGAGTGGGACCCCCAGCACCTGCTGGGCGCCTTTCAAGATGCTTTATCTGGATCACACGTTCCTGGCTGTAGATGGATATAGCAGAGATTAATCCCATAATCTAGACAGAAGTACAAGCCCTGAACCACAGAGCAGCTCTTGTTACCTCCATTTACACTTCGGCTGACATGGCAGGAGGAGTTCAGCTGTTGTCTTTCTTCCCCCTCCCAAACCTGAGTGACTTTCTAGTGAGATCTGTAGGCTGATGATACTTTATTTTACTTTGTTTTCCCTTCCCAAAGTCTGAAGATAAATATGCAAAACAAAACTTCATGCTTTGGCCAAAAACAAAAAAACAACTCTGGTTCAGAAACAGCGTCTCTGCGCTGGGTAAATATTATTTGTACTTGAGGCACTGAAGCCAAGGACTGGCAGCATTTAAAAAAAAAAAATCCATTGGCAGAATAATGGGGCAGCATTTTCGGTTCCTTAAGAGTACCAGGGATGAGAAGGGCCACTGCCCAGCTTCTCACAGTCACTGCTTGAAATATCCACCTTCTAAAAAACAGTTTTCCAGGAGCAGACTCCTTGGTGTCGTTCCAGGGCTGCTCTGCAGCGGTAGAACTCAGATCACGAGCCGCCCTGAGCTGCGGAGCCAGGACCCAGCTATCGATGGCAGCGCAAAACCAGAGCCAGCAGAAACTGTGTTTACTATGAGCTTTTTAACTTCTTGTTGACAAACTCTTACCAATGGCAGCTCTTCCTTACTTTCCTCTTTCTATCCCCTTCCAAGATTTAATACTGTTTTACCAGTTTAATTAAGGACATGATTCTACAAATATTTACAAGCCGGGGTAGCACGTAGCACTTGCTGTGAATCAGCCAGCCACAGATCCAGTAGCAATCCCCTCCCAAGCGTGGGCAAACCATGGCACCGTTTACATCACCACCACATAAAACGGTGGGTTAAATCCTCTTGCTTTTCTGAATCTTAAAAACTCAACCAAAAAAGTCCATTTGGGGTGAGATTTCACATCCAGGTCCTCAGCATAGAAGTCTGGCTTGCTTTTCATTACGTGAAAACAAAAGTTATTTAGCTTGGCCCTTTCCATATCTTACAGTGTTAACGAAATAGATGCTTATTCCTTTAATAAAAGTTTGGATTTGGAAATTATTTACCGTTTAGTCTTCATATGCTCTAATTGCTTTTGATCCTTTGGAATACACATAATGGAAAGCAGCTGAAAAACTGGGATTTAAAAATGGGCTCTTGCACATTTGAAGTGCATTTTATCCTGCAATCAGTCGTAAAGATCTTAACTGCGGCTATCACATATCCTAAATATGTAATTGCTGTGGAGCCTTTCCAGTCTGTTGGTTACAGGACGCTAGAAAAAGGGGAAAGCAAATGTAGGCCCTGATCTCTGTGAGGTATTTTTAGGGATACTCAGGACTGGTCACCTGCTTCAAATCTTTTGTCTATACATTTCTTTTAGGATGGAGCCTTGAACGAGCATGTGCAGGGAAACAAATGAATAATGTGTGTGTGGAGGAGTTCACCAAGTGAAATAGAAACTGCTCTGGTGAGTAAAATGAGGAATTGTGTCTGGGTTTTGGGATCGGGCCCTTAGCTGAAGGGCAAACTCTGCCCCAAGCCCTGCATATTCCTGGGGGAAAGATTTAATATTTGTTTAAAACTTTGTTTAAAACTTAATATTGGTTTAAAATATTAAGTCCTCTGTCTACGTGTGGATCTGCCCTAAAAATCGGCCTTGATTTTTGTGTATCGTTGTAGGCCCAATAGGACCAGGTGCTCCAGTCTGCTTTGCCTGAACCTATAGAATCACTACCTCAAAACAGAGAAAGAAAAACTCAAAATATTTAATTTTGAGGGATTTTAAAAGCATCTTGGTCAAAGGTAGTCTAGGTACAGATTGAGTGGTCTATATTCTAAATGATCTATCAAGTCCACTCTGAAGTGAGATAGCATCTCTGCTCGTTTGTAGTACTTTTTGCTTTCAAGTGAACTCCCTTCTATGGTCCCAACCCTCTCTAGAGGGGAGAAGAGCACAACTTGAGAATATTTGAAATTTAAATCCAAAGGAAACCTCGAGTTTCATACAATATGAAAAAGCAAAAGCAATTCAGCCTCAAAAATTCCCAAAGGTGTTTAACACTCTCCATTAAAATCTCAAGAGCTGGTGTCATTGTCGTTCACCGTTACTAGAGAATTGGTTTCTTTCAACCCTTTCTTATTTAAAGGACTGGCTGAGATATTTCAATACTAAATTAGTATCTTCCAGTAGTGTGAATGCAGCGCTAAGTGCGCACTATAAATTACTGGAAGACACGTGTGTGCAGGACCAGCAAAGGCCCCTTCAGTCCTCGAAGGAGAGCAGAGGAAGAAGCTGCTGTAAGCCCAGAGGTTTGCAGAAGCTCCTGAGATCGATGCTCGGTGTGGGCAGCTTATATAAAATCTGGATTTGCTTTATTATAACGAACACTAAATTTGGAGACTCTCATTCTTTGGATCATACATCCCGTGCTTCTTTCCACCCCCTCGCAAGTTCTATTTTTCAATAATTTCCTAAATTCAGGAGACAACCTGATCCATGACTGACTGTGAAACTGAGGTTTCTCTTCCTGCCGATGGTTTGGTGGAACTTTGGGATGCCAAGCATCCCCGCTCCACCCGGCCACGCACTCAGCATCCCGAGGCCTCGGGGCACGCAGGATGCGTGATGGGCAGCAAAGACGACAACAGTGATCTGTACTTAACATTAGGTGGCACAAAAGAGTTTCATTTTGCTCACAGGAACACTGAAATCTATGGGCAGTAACAAGCAGAGATTTTTCTTGTCTTTTAAAGGAAATTCTCCTTCCCTATTTTTTTCCAGCTTTCAAGTAGCCTTTGAAGTACTTCTGTTTATAAACTTATTTGATTTCGTCTTTCACGGCATCTCCTTTGTCTCTGATTTGGTTTAAAACAACACATCACCCAGCTCTTGCTGTAATTGTCTTTACAGAACAGCCAAAGGGTTCTGAACCAGGCTTGTTTCAGTGAAAAACCTTCTCAAGGCTGCCTCAAAGAGCTTTACTTCTCAGGACCCTGAATTTTAAGAGCCAGCAGCCTGATCACACAGGGTATGTTTTAACGTGAATCTTTCCCTCCCTGTCATTAGTTGGGGCTGTTTACAAACCGTGGCCGTTTGCTCCCGGTTTGGTCCCCGTGCTACTCAGTGCACAATTATTTTTGGTTCTGGAGTTGACTGAGAAATGTGATTTGGGGGGGGGCTAGATTTCCTTCTCCTACTGTAATCCTTTCCAAAGCGGTTTCAGGTTGTGGTCCTGCTGCAGATGCAGGCCAGTTGCCCCCAGGACCACAATGTTTTCTCTGTGCTGCAGCTTGCAAAGATTTGCAAAAAAAAATAAAAATAATCCGATTTATGGTTACAAAACAAAGCATTGTCCACTGTTGACATCCCAAATCCCTCTTGCTAACAGGTCCAGGCCTCTATTTGTTGGAACCGGTGTGGGAAGACGCCTGTCCACTCATGCTCCTGCTGCTACTGGGTTATTGGAGACAAGAGCTCGATCCAGTCGCTTCTCAGGATTCCAAAAGGTAATTTTCCCCTCCCCTAAACTATCCGTAGAAGGGTTGCTTATTGTTTCCTTGAAGGTTCAGCTTCAGAAAAGGGAAAAGGAAAAAAGAAAAGGCCATTTCGCCAGCGATGGCGTGAATTTTGC
>VWZK01010199.1:0-12436 GCA_013396935.1 Baryphthengus martii | reverse complement strand
CAAAATCAAGCCTTTTCAACATACTTTCAAACACCTTTTTGCTCAGTTTCAGTAGCTGCTTTAGTGATGATAACTTATTTATAACGTAACAGTTTTGCTGCTAGCATTCTCTATCTCTCCTGAAACTAAGACAACTAAGAATAGCCAGAGCTGCTATGTATTTTCCAGCACAATTGTAAATTAAAGATTAATAACTTCAGAATATGATGTGGAGTGTAAGAAAAAAAGTAATTATTTTGAGTAAGGTGAAGGTATGGTAGACAACACCTGCTGAAGAAATCAGCACGAATGGAGCAGGTGTCTTCTTTTATCCCTGCAGGAAACACTCTCATGTTGTATGGTCTAGCCTCTCCTAGCAATACTTTTTTTTTTAAATGGGTAAAGCCTGTTCCTTTTCTTATTTCCTACAATGAAATTGAGAAAAAAAAAATATCAGCAATTAAGATCTTCAGATTTTTATAATTTCTTCTTCAGCTTATTTAAATGTACTCATCAGAGTAATAGTCTGTTTCTGTGTTAGGAGGCAAATACCCAATTGTCTGAACTTGAGAGATGACTAGAAATGTGAATGTACAAGCAAAAATCTCACATATGCATATTTAATTAAAAGGAAGTGGTTTGTAGATATAGATTCAATATGCACATAGCATATATATATCTCAGAGGGATATTTGGATTTTCGCTCTTAAGTGGGGCAGAAATCACTTTTTTTTTTCCCCTCGTAATTTTATTTCCTCAGAAAATGTTTGTCTCATGATCATTTTTAAAAGGAGGAGCAATTACATGAATTGCCCAAAGTTAGCCTGAGATTGTGTAGCTCATTCAGGGTAATAACATCAACATCTTGACTGCTAGGCATAAGCTTTTTTTAAGAACCCTTCTTTGCTGCTTCTTTTGATAAGAGAGGAAAGCAATGGGACTAAAATGTAGTGAAGGAAAAATAGAATTTCAGGTGTTTTTTATTGCCTGTAAAGTCAATAATATAGAATTTTCTGAGGTTTCTATGAATCTAAAAACAAGGTAGTTGGATTAGCATAAGTCACCTTCTTGTTTATTTAGTCCTACTGAGTCCTGCTAAGCAACAAAATGTCGGCCAGAAGTGTCTTTTATTTTCTAGATCAAAGGCGTTGGTCTAGAATTAGTCTACATTGTTTGTAAGTACGTCAATGTTCTTAGAGCTTGATTGAGGATATTGGAATTTAGGTGCTGTTTTATACAGATTGTGTCAGGGATTGATTGCTCTTTATTTAGAATCTGACAACCAAAAATCAGTGTCTTCAATTTTTGCTTTCAGTGCATGCAAGACTTTACCTGGAATTATTACTGACAATAAATAGTAATCTGAAGGGGAAAAAATAGTCTTTGGTTCTCTTTTTGAACAATGCAACAATTTAATACTTAAACACTGCCTACTGTCTTCTAAAGCATGAAAGAAATGTCATGAATTGATAACTTCTGAGGGTTGCAGGGCTTATTTTCAAGAGAAACATGAGATTTTTGTTTTGTACTAACTGACTTTGTTTCTGAAATGTTGTCAGTGTTTCTGTATTTCTGTAATGCAGATCTTCGAAACTCAGGAAAATCTTACCCATTGCATGAAACAGAAATAGTGGGCTTTAGTTTTTTACCAGTCTTTCTATTTCACAGTGCTCTGTCCAGCCAATGAAATGCGTCTGGATTCAACAGGAGTAATACTGAGCCCTGGATATCCTGACAGCTACCCAAATCTCCAGATGTGTGCATGGACCATTACTGTGGAAAAGGGTTATAATATCAGCATGTTCTTTGAGTTCTTCCAGACAGAAAAGGAATTTGATATACTTGAGGTGTTTGATGGTAACTATAGGATGCGTAACTTTGGATGATATTTTTTCTATATATGTGTATTTTTACATTGCACCTCTGTAATCAATGCTGTTTATGTAAAGCATAATTTGTAAATATAAATAATTTTAAAGAAGCAATTATTTGCTTTTGTTGTGCTAAAAAGAGCTTTTTGATTACTGTGTTTCAAAATTGTACTGCATTAATTTTGTTTAAAAATAGTTTTATTTCTGAACAAATATGTACTCTCTAGTGTACAACATGCAATGTCAAGTTGGATTTTTAATTCAGATAAATTCATCATTCACTTGGGGATGTTTTCTATTTATATTAATTGTATACATATAATTTATTGTATGTTTTTTTAAACTTTGTAACTCCCTTTTTCTTTTTTTTTTTTTTTTTTTCTTCTTTGTATCAAGGACCAAATAGTCATAGCCCATTGCTCATTTCTCTCAGTGGGGACTATTCATCTTCTCTAAATATAACCAGTAATGGCCATGAAGTATTTATCCGTTGGTCAGCAGATCATGGCACGAATAAAAAAGGTTTCAGAATAAGATATATAGGTATGTAAATCAGACTTTCTTTAATGTGTATGAAATTTCAATATGCAACGTATTTATTTATGTGAAAGGGTAATGTAAGTTATATTTTATAACATTAATTGCCCAGACTGAAAGGAAATCCAGTTTGGTTTATATGTGAACCTGATGATACTGATCTTCTGAGGAAAACCAAAAAGAAACACACACCCCCAAAGTAACATATATGAAACACATGTGCTCTGTGGAGATGTAAGCAAATGTTTCATAGGGCTTTAAAATGGTATAAGCTAGTACTAAAGATGAGAGAAGCAGCTTCCCCCTTCTCCCTCCCATGTGCTGAAATTTATACAATTGCAATAAATTCCATCATGAACTAAAATTCTGTAGCTTACTGGGTTTAGAAACGATGATGGAGAAAAAAAAGCAGTTATATAAATGATCTATCACATTTCTTTTGAGGCTACTAAAATCCAAAGCCCTTATAAAGCCATATTCTTTCACCTTTATACTTAAATTGCTTGATGCCTGCGTGATTGGGATACAAAATACAACACATTTTAGTGACATTTTCTCAGTATCAAATGTCCACTGGATGTCAAAAATTGTCATCTGGATTCTAAATGCATCTTTTATTTATTCCTTATTTATGTTTAAAGCTCTCTACTGTAGTACTCCAGAATCCCCTCCACATGGTTTCATTGTCAGTCAGACAGGTGGACAACTCAACAGTATGGTTCGCTGGGCTTGTGATCGAGGTTTTCGGCTCGTTGGGAAAAGTACTGCTGTATGCAGGAAATCTCCGCATGGTTATTACTCATGGGATGTTCCAGTCCCAGCTTGTCAAGGTAAATTATTTCATTATAAATAATACACCCATATATTCATATATATTCATTTTCTAATGCAAGCCATCAGTTTTCTGACTTAAAATGAATAGCAGGTAATCATTTAATGGTTATACGTCTGTACTAAAATTTTTCTACTTAGTAAAACTTACAAAAACGTGTATTTTTGAGAAACAGTATTTTAACAGAATTTGCTAATACTGGCATATACTGAAAATAATTCATTGTGAAGGAAAAAACCTTACAAATTTAAAATTAATTCATAAAAATGGTTGAATAGTTACAACTGATTGTAGATCTCTGAAGATTCAGTGTTTTAAAACATTTGGTTTTCTCACAGTTATTTTTTACATTTTAATTTTTTATCCCAGAATTACGTGATTCTTGGTTTTAATTATGAAATATTTCTCTTGCAAATAAACATTATCTCACACAGGCCTTATCAGAAATCAGTATTAGTATTTTGTAGTGTTATATATGGATAACAGGCAAATGCTTTTACAGTAATTCTAGGTAGAGATGTCAAGTAAGTAAAGCTTAAAATATAACACTATATCCAGAAGAATGCTGTGGCTCAATAATCTAAACTGTCTGTAACAATACACAAAGCATTGCGTAACTAGTGATTGTTATGGCAATAATATATAAAGCATTAATGAAAAAGAAAAAGAATACCAGGTTAGATATAATACCTGATGAATTATGATTCTCTTGAAAAATAAGCTAAATTACTTATATAATGGTCTGGAACAAACATCTGATACATAAAGCATAGCACTTCTACCTTTCATTTTTTTAGACATGGTTATATGTTTGAGATAGTCTTACTCATATATATTAGACCAATCAATATAGCTATGTATAAGATAAGCAAATCTTGTATTTATTCAAAATATATTTCTGTTCATTTCCAAATGCATGGATCTAGTGGGACAGGTGTGAAAACTCAATTAATATCTTATTTAACGCCAAATAAATAGTTGGCATCCTCTAAAGTGATTTTTAAGGCAATCTACAGGAAATTTAGTTTTCATAATATTTGTAAATTCTTCAAGATTCCACTTCAAAGTACTTAAGATCTGACCTGAATTAGATGTATGATGTTAAAATGTTAAAAAGATTTAGTTTTGATTCTATTGCCAAAACAGACAAAGCCTTATTTAGAGCCAGATCTCTTGGTACATTCTTTCAGCTGAATAATTAAAAAGAAAAAAGTGACTTACACTTTCGTTTGCCAATTTTCAGTATTTTCAAAAAGATATTTTCTTTGTGCTTTGCAGAAGGAAAAATAGCATGGTGAATGTTAATTTTAGTGCTTTACCAGAGATCACAAAGTACATCTGGTGGAAGGAGTGTGAAGTACAAACTAGATTGCTAATGTCTCAGACTGGTGCTCTACTCATTCAACCATGCTGATCATAGTTTTTCCACATATTTATTCTACCTTCTTTGATTATCTTCCGCATTTTGAATGGATAGCTGTGGTTATGAACTTTTGTTCTTATTTTTAATCTTCTCCATCAAAAGACAAAAACTTCTTGAGATTTAATTCCCTAAAATTGTAAGGGAATTTAAGCCCACAAATAAAAATGTGTTTAAAAGTATTTTATTTTAATTTAAGACTGTTGATGTTATAATGCTTAAGCCCTTTGAGATGAGTGGAAGCTTATAGTGAAGAAGATATAACTGTGTCTCTCTTTGTACTCAGCAATATCTTGTGGGATTCCTAAAGCTCCATTAAATGGTGGGATATTAACTACCGATTACTTAGTTGGCACTCGAGTCACTTATTTTTGCAATGATGGATATAGACTATCAGCCAAGGAACTGACTACTGCAGTCTGCCAGCCGGATGGTACCTGGAGCAACCACAATAAGACACCTCGTTGTGTAGGTGAGTAACATGTAAAAACTCTCCAGTGAGTAAGAACCTGGTAGTATGTTTTGTTTATTTATCCAAGGTGCAAATCTTCACATCATTCAATCTTTCAGATTCATGTTATTTTAATCTATCAAGAATTGCTGGTATTAAATTATTTTGAAGTACATATTTGAAATGTATATATCTGAGATATATATCATTCTTTGACAGAAGAAAGCCACTAGAGAATACACTATAGAATAAATTCAAAATGATAATTAACCTACATCTAAATCAAAGGTAATGCTTGCAGAGGTTTATACAACAGCCATGTCTTTGGTGAGAGCTGCACGGTTCATATGGTGTTAACAAATTGTATTTACTATTCGGAATTGCAGTCTCTGGTACTCTGGGATACTTGCTTGAAATTGCTGCTTATTATTAATATTCAGCCCATCATTATAATCCTACACCATCTAAACTTGCGGGAACATCACCGAAGACAAAATGCATGTTCAATCCCAAAGAGAAGTGGATAACATCAGTTATAAATGGAGTATGAAAACTCAGATGATCATACAGCAGATATAGAAATATTGAAGTGTCTGATGCACATTAAAATTTGGATTACCTCACCCAGTGAATTTTGGAAAGGAAAGAAAACATACCCTGAATAATTTTCAAGGATTTTCCTCCTTTCCTTTTTTTTCTCTTTTTTTTTTTTTTTTTTTTTTTTTTTTTTTTTTTTCCTTGTAAAATTGTGTTCCCTCATGCCTTTTCCTCTATCTAAAGAACCAATCCAAATCGAGAGAAAGTAGTATCCAGCAAATATTTTCCTCTGTGCCTTTTGATCATGGAAAAAAGTTAGACTTGTTCACCTTTTTCTACTAGATTAGACTTGTTAAAAGTTTTTGTTTGTTTTTCAAAGAAAGAGCACATAGAATTAAGACATGAGATAAAAATGTATAGCTGCTGAAGAAACATCTTGAATATGGATTTTTTTTTTCATCTGCCACCAATGTGCAGCCTCTCCAAATAAGTCTTTCAGATCTCATGTTGCTTACCTGGGTAGAAGAATAATTCCTAGATTGAAATGTAGGCTAAGATGTTAATAAAGATTCTGATGTCCAAGGTAAAGTGTCACTATCAATCTACAATGAGTTCAACCACAGTATAGATTCTGTCTACAACAAATTGCATAGCTTTGCATACAGTCTCTGCTCTGACTGCGCCAGTGTTCATTATTAATTAAATGAGAGTACTCACAGCTGCTAACCACAGACAATTTCAATGCAGACTTACTCTTCAAATATTATGTCACTGTGTTTAAAATACACTTCCGAATTAAGAATGGTACAGCTTTTCCTAATTGGCCTGTACTAAGCCACAAATAACTGTCTTTTTGTTATTTTGGAAGTTGTGACCTGTCCAAGCATCAATTCTTTTACACTGGAACATGGAAGATGGAAAATAGTGAATGGTTCACATTACGAGTATAAAACAAAAGTAGTTTTCAGCTGTGATCCAGGGTATTATGGTTTGGGACCAGCATCTATCGAATGTCTTGCTAATGGCACCTGGAGTTGGAGAAATGAGCGGCCTTACTGCCAAAGTGAGTACATGTTGTATCTGCATGTGCTGTACAGACTTCAGAGAAAAATATTTTATTTGGCTAAATTAAAAATTAACTAATTAAATATTGGAATTAGTTAATTAGGAAAATATTTCTTGACTGGAATTCTTGGATATCCAAAAGGCTGTTGTTTACAAATACAGTCTATTAGGTTTAGAGGATGTTTTCCTATATATTTTTTCTAGGTCACAGTCTAGAAAAATGCAAAATCTTTGTGTCCTGTCTGTACGCTTTATTTATCTGTTTGACTGGTTGATAAGTATTACTGGTTGCTAAGCATTATTGTACGTTTGTGATACTCAGCTGTGCATTTCTGGTTTCTTTTGGTTTTGCCGTAAAGTTATTTCTTGTGGAGAGCTTCCTACACCTCCAAATGGAAATAAGATTGGAACTCAAATCACATACGGATCTACAGCTATATTTACTTGTGACTCAGGATACATGCTAGTTGGCTCTGCAGTGAGGGAATGTCTGTCTTCTGGACTCTGGAGTGGAGTTGAGACCAGATGTTTAGGTATGGATACTACTGTCATGCATTGCCTATTTTCTCTCTGTGTACCGTACAAAAGTAAGCAAAGCGAATCAGGTTGTCTCTTTTAGCACAGACATTGAAGAGAGTTCTGCATTTTAAAAATGTGTGTGACTGGGTTGTTTTTTCTTGTCAAATTATAACTGGTTATGTTTCTACAAGACTGAATCCCTTTTTCAGTATCTTCACAACATGAAAAACTTATGTCACTGGATTGCTGCATATGTCTTTAAAGTAGACCTGTACATGAACAGCAAAACTGATTGATTCTAGATGTGTCAACTTTAATATATATCCTCGGTAAAATATCCACATAGTAGACCTGAACTGTACTCTTGCAGAATAATAATCTGTACTCTTGCAAAAGATACGGAAAAAAAATTAATGTTTATGGAAACTTTGGCAGGAGCTCTGCAGCCTTATTTCTGACAGAAAATCACTATTCAGTCAGTATTTATAAAATTTGACACCCTTTAGTTGTAAATGTTTAGGCATCTTCAATTATCTAAAATATTCAGACACCAGTCTCTAAATCACTTATGATTAAAATGAACATGTGATCTCAGTGAAAAAAAATTCAGGGCTTCTTTTTAAATCATTATCATCATGTGTTCCTTGATCTGTATTGTTGTGTTAACTGTAGAGACATTGATTTTAATTGTATATGCGATTAACATTTTAGTTCCAGTTGAAATCAAAGCTGTGATAGTATGCAGTATGACAGTTGTACTGTGCCTTGTCATTTGTGGGGGCGTGAGAATATAAAAGAATATCCATAAACTGAGACTTTCAGAAGAATCCGAACTGGTATATACAGAAAATTTAGGCATTTGTTGCATTATCTCTTTGTGCAGATTGTGGTTTATCTTTTTAGATTACTCTTCATCCCAAATAATTTTCCTTCTGTAATACAGCATTATTTGCTGCAGATCATCACTTAAGCTTAGTATGAATGACTCATGAATGAGAAAGAGTGTTGCTCATTAGACTACAAGTCTGAAGCTGGAATGTTTCTTGACATATAGCTGAGGGGAACAGACAAGCTTTGTTTATGTTTCAATCTTACAATGAAAACCATCTAGCCGAGAGGGGAAAAAAGAAAAAAAAAGAACAAGATTTGGGGAAATTGGGAAATTTTCATCAGAGAAGTACTAATCTATAAACCAACCAAATTGACTGTTTTTTGTGAATAGGACCCTAGAAAAATAATTGTGTTTAAGAATTTTGCCAAAATACCTTTATGCCAGCTGAAGATCAACACAGAATGCATTGAACTTCTCCTGTATTTGCCTGTAGAAATAAAAATGTAATACAGACAATAATACTAAGAGGTTGCATAAGCTTTACTTGAAACATAAAAGAAGACCCTGATGTAATCAGCTTCCAGATGAAACATATTTTTTGTTTACTTCTCAGAAGACATTCATTATTCTTAAGTTCATATGCTTCGCTGTCCAGTAGCAATAAACAGTTAAGAAAATGTGTTAAAACAACTATATGACTAGAGGGCAAACAGTAACCTGAGACACCTTTTGTATTAGATTAATAGAATTACAGTAAATCTTCACACATATGTCTTCAAAGCTTTAATGATGGCAAATTTTTGAAGAAAGCATGAATACAAATTTTACTTACAGAAATAGAATATAATATACATGATATATAACATGCAAAAAAAAGCATGAATATTTTGCTCCCTATTAGAGGAAAGATATGTTATGCAAACTTTTGTTGATTGGTCAGTTTACTCCAGCTTTTCACATGTAAATTGTGAATCCATCCTCTTCATCTCGACTACACTTAAGCATAATTTCTTAATTTCTCCTTCTTTCTCAATTCCTCCTGATGTCTAAACATACTGATAAAACAGATCTATTAACATTCTCTCCCTTATTTGCCAAGATTCATTGTTGTCATTTTCTATGTATGTCCTAGGAAGAATCAGCAATTACTGGAATAATAGATGTGTTCAGTTCTGCAAGTTAGTATTAACTTTGAAGTCAAGTTAACAATGAAATATGATTAAATTTTTAAAGGCCTATAAGATCTGTTTTGTTGTTAATCATGATGTTATTAAATGATATTATATTTAATGCACTCAGAGAACTAAACACACCTTTATAAAATGCTAAATATCCATATGAATTAAAATGAAAAAAATGAAAATTTAAGTTTATTTGATTAATAAAACATATGGAGGTGTGTTTTCAATACATGAGTAATGCTAGAAGAATTTTCAATGAAGACAGACAGGTAGGAAAAAAAAGCTCATTGAGTTAGAGTGAGCATTAAATGCTAGCATTTGTTCATACTCGCCATACAATAGTATTAGGAATATTTTTTATCTTTCTCCAAAGAGAAATAGTAAACCTCGCATACTGTGTCTTTGTCTTCATTAAAAAATGATCAGCAGAAAGGTACAGATCATGAGACAAATAATTAGTTCTGAATTCTCTATATTTGCATTACGCATGGCTCAGTGAATTTTCCTTTGGCAATATCTGATCTAATATTCTGGGCTAAATATAGTCATTACTCATATGATTCTAAGTTGTCAAAAGGACTTGTCAATATTTTTGACCCCTTTGTCTCCAAAAGGAAATAGAACACTTGTTTTGTGCACCTAGAGTTGAGCTTTCTGGTGTGCTGCTTCTGAAAGGAAGCCAGTTTGTTACTATTTGTCCTGAATGGTTTTAGTACATCTTGAACAGTTGTCAAGATGATGATCTTCTGAAAGTAGCAGGAGAAAGACCCTAAAGCCTCTTTTGTTCAGGGCTGTGCCAGTATCATTTCAATACTGTGATTTTCTACAGAAGATGGTGTTTGTGAACAGGAGGATGTAAAAAAAAAATATATCCTTGTAAGAAATGCAAGACTTGTAGAGAAGAAAGAAATTCCGGTAAATAATTCTTCTGTCTTCCACTGAGGTTGACAGGTTAACTAACTTTGTTGAATAATAACCTGAATCTCAGTTTTTTTCAATAATATACTGATATGTAGATTTCTTTCACTACTATGCTCAATGCTTGACATTACTGACAGCTAAAATAAGCATAGGAAGGTTTTTGCCATTTAATGTAAAGATTCTGTATTCATTTATTCCTCCTCTTGCATCTCAGAGATTAACCTGTGGAAAAGAAACCTCATTTGCAGCTGAGGTTTTAAAGGTTCTAAAACATTAAGTTACTAAGCTCATGCTTTGTTACTAAAGCTGGTTTTCATGTCAAGTTAGGTAATTTATTTGGTAATCGCATGTTATCAATAACCTCCATTCCTACTTTTTGACTAATTTTGTTTCTTATTCTTATTTCATGTCGTAATTCTTCTCAAGCTTTGATAGACTCAAAATTGAGAATGTTACAGTGTTTATTTTCCCCCTCAAATCTGCTACTCCATAAAATCTTCACATTTAATATCTTCTTTGTAGCATTTACTCATTACTTTTTTAAAAAAAAAATATTTCAGAAGTGAAATATTTTGCTTCAGTATTATAAATTACAGGTTACATTAAGACCTGGAGGCCTCAGCTAGATTCACAGAAATGCTTTACAGGTCTTTTATATCCATATCATAGAAAACATGGAACTACATCCAGTCTTATGATGCAGTGCTAAAATAATTGCATTGACAATGAGCAGGGCTGTCCTTAAAACAATCTAGAACAGGCTAGTCTAAAATAGTATAGAATTCTAACCTACTGTGAAGTCAACTATTTACTATTGAGGTGCTGGAATATCACCCCTACCCCCCAATAATAGTAATTATGATAATCTAATTATTGCAAGTCATTGAGTGGAGATTTTTAATATTTGCTAATTTTATTTCAGCTTTTCTTCTCTCTATAACCCAGTTCTTAATGCAGTGGAGTAAATGTTCTATTTGTTATATGTTTGTGTTTGGCAATGTACCATGCAAGGGTGTTTTGTTTTGTTTTTCTCTCATTCATTCTGATAAATGTAGATCAGAAGTACAATATTGATCTTACTGCGTGAGCCACTTCTTCTATTCCATATTTCCCACAAATCTTATGATTGGTTTTAACTTTTTTGTTTTCAGTAACCTTCCTAGGTGACCACAACAGCTCTGTAATTGCTTGTAATTGGTCTTAGAAGCAGAATAGTATTTTGGGGGATAAAAAAAGTGATATTCCAATAGATAATAACAGTACTAATAAATCTTTTATCCGTTACAAGTAAATATTCAGTGACTTGTTGGCTGTTTAAATGGGAGTGTTAATTGGTAACAGATCAGTATTTCTTAAATGCTTTCTCAACTATTTGCTAAATAAATTTCCTGACAAAAATAATAAAAAAAAGAAAAAGAGAGAATATCATTGTTCAGTGTTTGAACTTTTGCTTTCCCAGCAGCACTCTTATTTTTATCTCAGCAGTCCTTTGCTTTCTACTTCTTTATCTTTTTGCATCTGTTTTCAGTTTTCTATCGTACTTTTTCTGGCAGATTTTGTTCATATTTACAGAGAGCTCTCTTGGTATGATACTCAGTTTGCAATATTTGCATTCTGTCCTCAGGGAAAACACTCCACCTGCAGAGTGGAGTGTTTTCCTCCACTGGAACACTCCTCCTGAGCAGTTTTGTATCTAGATTGCATTTAGGAGGAATAAATTAGCTATCTCATTGCAAAAGAGTTAACTAGACCTTATTGTTATATTGAATGAAGGCTAGTTATTACAACAATAAGTTTTACAATTTTCTACAGTTTCATTATAACAATTTTAACAACCAAGATGTTCCTCTTCCGTAATGGTTGAACTGGGGTAAGTATGGCATATTTCTCAAATGAGAACAGATTTTAAATTATGTCCCTTTATCACTTCGCGCTATTTTTTGCAACTAGTGAAATCATATGTTTCACCATGTTTACACCAATGTGATAAAACTGACATCAATTACATGGGAGATGATACACATATAAAATGCAAGCGAGTGGAAAAAGGTTTTAGGGATACAGCTGTGAGGTAAAATAAAGGAATAGAGTTCATCTTTGATGTTATTGAACAGTAAGTATGTCTCATTCAGAAATAAAGACAGTTTCTCAGAAAACTACACATGTGCAGTATTTGTTCTCAGATGATCAGAGAATCAGCAGTAATCTGAAAGTTTTGAAAACTTTCCACAATCAAAAAAACTCTTCAAAACCCCAAACTCACTAAATATATATATATATATATATATATA
>VWZK01010198.1:40532-64001 GCA_013396935.1 Baryphthengus martii | reverse complement strand
TTGTATTTCCATTATGTTCAAATTGTGATGTGACAAATTTAATATATTATAAATTGTTATTGACAGACATCTTTCTCAGTGCTATAGTTAGCAGTAGCAATTGTATTTAATAGTCTTCCAAATGACAGGACAGAATTTGCTCTTTAGGAAGACAGAGAAATCTTTTATCACAGAGGACAATGTTGATTTTGGTTGATTTTCCCTTCTAGGGTGCTTCTGAAGAAATCTGGCTGTAAAATACCAAGAATTGAACTGGAAGAGATGGGGCCTTCGTTAGATCTGGTTATGAGGAGGACACATTTAGCTTCAGATGATCTTTATAAGCAGTCATTGAAACAACCGAAAGCCCTGAAGGTACATACCTTGGAAAGCATATTATGTCCACATAATATGCTGAAGTATCAATTACTGTATATTTGACCAAAGCTTACTTTTATATAGGCCAGCTGAGACTTCTGAGGCCACAGCGCTTTTGTGGTCATCAGCTGGCTTACAAACTCCCTTACATATGGAACAAATCTTAATCTTTAAACTTCAAATAATGTATGTGGCCTTGCTTATAGGCACTTGATTCTCACCAGAGCTTCTGGCACTCTCTACTCAGAAATACTAATGTTTTTCTTCCCTTACAGCCTAAAAAGAAAAAGAATATCTCCCATGATGTGTTCGGTACAACTTATGGTCGAATCCACATGCAGAAACAAGATCTTGGTAAACTGCAGACACGGAAAATGAAAGGGTTAAAAAAGAGGCCAGCAGAGAAATTGGCTGAAGATGGTGGAGTTAGTCCCAAAAAGTCAAAATCGGCTTAATAGCTGGAACAGCTTTGAGAGTGCTTTATACCTTCTAATTTACTATATATGTTGTAATATAAATGTGTCGGACCGAAAAGATACAGCTGCTGTTAGCTTTAGTTTTATTAAAAGAAAAATATTTTAAATATTTTGTCATTTTAAAGGGAATGTGGGGGTATTGAGCTTCAACGTGGAACTTGGTTATTTAAAATAAAAAAATGTGATATAACTTGCTTAGTTTTCCAAAGCTGAGTGTTTATTCTCTTGGTGTTGGCAAACATATACTAGTCAAACAAGTGACTCATTTCCCGAACAGTTTTATGGCTCTTCTGTTGGAACCCTCGATCGATCGCCTCATCTTAAATTCTGCACAGGGCCCGAGTAGTGTATATGCATAACGTGCACAACACAACTTCTCCGTTCACTTATTGTTGATGTATTTCAGTTTTTGCACAACTGCAGCACTCAATAAACTATAAAACTTTTTCTAGAGTGTGAACTCCAGAATAGGTGTCTGATGCCAGAGTATGTGTTTAACTATTGCACCAAGCCCTACTTTACACTCGCGGAATCGCGAGTGATTATGGTGTTCTTACTGCGTTCATCACCATGGTAGCAAAGTACCTGATGTTTGCTTTAGGCATAAATGGAACCTTTAGAGTTTGAATTTCAATCTTTGAGGCTTGATTTGTGCCCAGAATGGAAGTATGTGAAGCGACCATGAAAGGTACAAGACTTTTCTTCTTTCCCTGCTTTCCTCCGAAGTTTGTGCTTATGAGTTAGTGAAGACTCAGTGAAAGACTTGGGTAAAGGCGTTGAGAGGTGGAGAGCTTAGTGAGGCTTTGCTGTGGTGGTCTTATGTTTTGGAGTGTATTAAAAAAACCTTGCTTTTTTTCCCTTCTGCTTGTCTCTGGAAGCTATTACTCTGCCTTTTAGCATAATTGTGATGAAAGTGAACAGACTTTATCATGAACGCAGCAAGCTTGCTCATCTAGTTATGTTTTCAATACTTCATCTTCTCCCGTTAGTTTTCTCAGTGTAATCAGCTGAAGCATCACATTAGAAAGAGGCAGTTTGTTATTTTCACTTGTCTTCTGCATCGTGGATGGAAGCTGTTGGGCAGCTTTGCTTTCTTTAGGTGAGAGCTGAGCTCTAACAGGCCGTGCAAGTGCCACACATGACGATCTTGCTGTGCTGGTTTGATAAAACTTGTAGGGTGAAAAGGAATGGGCTTTAAAAATTTGGGATCTTTTTAAGGACACAAACATATTTATCTTTAATATATCAACGTACTTTTTTATAGACCCATTACACAAAATAAATTGCATGGCTCTCTCTAAATCGTTTTCTCCGATCTAGAACCATGTGTTTGAGAAATTGATAGCTCTGTCAGCTATTTCAGTTTTCTTTTTCCCGCCGTATCTTTGAGGTACAAATCACCGTGCAGCTTCAGAGAGGCACAAAGTCCTCGGGCACAAAAAATTGGTCAATGGGGTGAACCCAAGAGCATTTATTCACCCTTGGCAGGATCTTTTGTCTCTGCTGACTGGAAATGGAACCTGAAGTGCCTGGTGTCCCACACCTGTGGCTGTTTGTGTGAATACCCTTTTATTCTTAGTTTTTGTGCTGGTGAAATACAGCCACGTGGTAGACAAAATGCGTTACGTATGTGAGGGAAGGAGAAATTCTCCTGAATAAAGCATAAGGATATTTAGGCTATGCTTTTTTCATACTAATCACTTTCAAGTTATGTTGTTAACAAGGATTAAAATTTGCTCCATTTCTAATAAGTACCTTGTACTACTCAAAGTGGTGCAAACGACTCATTTTGGTGCAAGCTCTGAGTGAGAAGTGGAAATGCTCTTGTTTTTGTTTGCAGAAATGAACCTCTCTGATCTCTGTATGTTAAGATAGGATGAAGCCAGATGAGCAACTGGGCTCACCTCATCTCTTTCAGAGAAGTTTCAGCCTTGCTGTGAAGCAATGATTAAGCCACAAGGCTGGTGGTTGATGTGATTTCAGATGAATGACATGTACAATTGCACCTCTTCATGGTAGGCAACTGCCACACTTCAAGTATCTGATTTAACTCAAGGTGAATGGAGATAGGAGGGCTAAATATAACCTTTCTAATAGCATGTTCTTATTTCCCAGAGTCTTTTAAAGTGTGAGGAAATTTGCCAGGTGCTGCAGTGTAGCTGTGTGCATGAGGAACAGAACATGCGGTGTTCAAAGGGCAGCTGATGAAATGGTTTTGCCTTGCCTCGATTGGCCCTCGCTTCCAGAGTTCACCAGGCTCTGAAAACACATAATCATGGCCCCAGGGTCCGCGTGGCACAGGCAAGGCATCACTGACACCTTCACCCCTTTCCTCTGGCTTTCGTCTCCTTGCCTCCCAACGCACTGGAGAAAGCTTTGTTTACAGGTTGAGTGTAATAATAAGTTTGGTTTCAAGAAAATCCCTGTGGGCAAAGCGTGGCTCCTAAGGCTGTACTTGTGCGGTAAAGCGGAGGTGGAGTTGCAAATCAGCAGTCAAGCCCGTGCTGCTTTGAGTTTAGCTGGCAAGATGACAACGGCAGGGAGGGTACGATTTGTGCCTTCTGTGAACCCTCAGTTTGTATGCTGATGTTGCCCAGCTGTGCTGCTGGCATCTTCATTACCGCTGTTAACTGGGCTGCTGTCATTATAGATCGCTAATGATACACATGGAATTTATAGTCTACCTGCGCTGTAAGTTTACTTGGCTCTTTTTATGTGTGCTTTAATTAAAAGAAGTAGGAAGAGGTAGATGTTGAGTGGCACGTTGTGCTAGGTTCTTGGGATTCCCACATTTTTGGGAATCAGACCTGGGCATGTATAATGACAGCCTTAGCTCTGCACGAGTGTAGTGTGACAGACCAAGCACAGAGAGCAATGTCTGAAAAGAGCGTATGAACTCCTTTCTGTTTCCTGGATTTTGTGTGTTTGAGTTTGTCTTTGTGGTTCCTTAGCAACCTGATTTGTTTTTGCGAAGTGCTCTCTGGGTTTGACTGTGAGGGTTTTCCTCCCCCGCTGCCTTGATTGTAGCTGGGGAGGGTTAGAAAAGAGCACTGAAGGGAGGGCATCGCAGACAGTGGGTATTGCACTGACTAGGGGGAAAAAAGGCTCGGGTAGCACTTCCAGATAATATCAAATATAAGCAGAGCAGAGGGAGGGGGGTT
Organism: Baryphthengus martii; assembly: GCA_013396935.1. Taxonomy (NCBI): domain Eukaryota; kingdom Metazoa; phylum Chordata; class Aves; order Coraciiformes; family Momotidae; genus Baryphthengus; species Baryphthengus martii. The sequence goes on along the minus strand of VWZK01010198.1, from coordinate 60,007 downwards.
TAAGGAGACCGTAGCAGAAGTGTGTTAAGAGACATTTTCATTATTAAAGAGCAGAAAGCGGAAAATGTTAGCTGTGCATAATATATATAACATAGCCATACATAATACATATGAACATGTGTATTACATGTGGTGCAAATAGTTCTCCTCTGTCTCCAAGTGCAATTTATTGTCTCCTTTGCTGAAGTGCCTCTAGCAGTGCTGACACATCCCAGAGGCAATCCAAAGACATAGCTGAGAAACAGGTCAGTTTTATCGAAAGTCAAGTTTCCTAAAAGTATACAAGGAAAAGAGACATGAGGCTTCTGAATGTGAAGTCCATGTAGACTTGCCTTCCTAAATGGATGAATGTTCCAAGTGAACAATATGGCTAATACTGTACAGGAAGAACAGCTTTGCTCTCATACTTCTATGTGGAAGACAGGAACTGGCAAAGACATTTTGGGAGGACGTAGGGTTTCTGAGGGACCTATCTGATGAGGCTGGGAATAGATTGTCTTGGAGATCATGGCAGGCAAGAGACACCTAAGTGCTATGTGGGCACAAATAAATGGTGATAGGCATTGGAAGAGGAAAAGTTTATAGATAACCTGGGATTAAGCCTTATCCTAACTAGCATGGGAATCATCTACTTGAAGAAATTAGTGAATGTAGTAGACATACACTGACCAAGAAAATTCTAAGGCATCTTGTTTTCATTCTTGTTTTCTTTGACTTTCAGTCAAATTCTGTCTACTTGATTTTTATTTTTCCCTACTTCTTTAAGATGAGCACAAAGTAATTCAGGGGAAGTGGGGGTAAAGTTTTGAGCAGAACTTAACAGAAATCATGTGTGGTTAAGGACATTCCCCCAAATTCTCATTATATTCTCTCTTTTCACCCTTGATAATCCCCTAATTCTTTTTGTGATGCAACACACCACCTATAAAATCTGGATTTCTCACCCTTTCCATGATACCAAAGTACACCCATACGGGCCCTAACTGCCTTCTGTTTCCATTGCTGCAATTTTCTCTTTTTGGCTTCATTTAGTCTCACAGCCTCCAAACCAGACAGAGCTGCAGTCACCCATTTCCTACTGTTTGTCCAGATCATCTCTTAGTGCTGGTAAGAAGTTGAATTTCTTGTCCTTCATTGCTCATGGTGATTGTTAGATTACATGAATCTCTTCTTTCTGCTCTACTGGTGGTCACAGTATGGGTCTCCCTCGTCTTTCTCTGTTATCTTCTGTCCTCTGCACTGACCGTTACTTGCTTAATTACCTGTTCAGTTGATCGTGTAACAACCAAGGCACTTAGTGAGAGCATCGGGACAAACCAAAACAAGGAATCAAGAGCCATGTTCAGCATCAGGAGTCAAACTCCAAAGCCAGAGGTCAGGAGGCAAAATCAAAAGAGGGGACAGAATGAAGAGCTGTCCCGTCAGCCACAGTGTTAGGCACGTTTCTCAGGCAGGGAGGTCTGCAGGAAAGGTCTAACCAGGCCCATTTCTCCAGTTGTTACCAAAGCAGGAGAATGTGAGCAAGCGCACTGACCTATTGATGCCTGTGGAAGGGATTCCAGGCTTTTCTCGACACCCTCTGAAGGAGATCCTTGATTGTCCCCCGCCAGGAGGTTGTGTACATTTGCCTTGTGCTATATATACCGCCTGCAAAGATCTGAGCAATGCCCAATAAACTGGGTCATACATAGCCAGTGCTGCAATGCAAAGTAAGATGAATTAAAAAAAAATCTACCTCTCTCTTTCCTAAAATGAACGTGTATTCTATGGCAGTGCTTAGCATGTGTGCAGTGAAAGGGCCTTCACTTAAGACTGAGCCCTGTATGAGCAATTCTGAGTCTGCTTTAGATGCTGGTGTTATTTCGCCCCTTTTTAAATCTGCAAAATTAAACGGTTGATCACTGCTGCTGGCATCTAGGCAGGAGAGTTACTAACGCTGCTTTATGCTTTGGAATTACTGCTGCAGCAGCGATTATCTGCGTTAGCTGTAGATAGGCACGCTGGGGCCTAGCATCAGCTGCTGCCAAAAGATAATTTAAAAGCCTCTTCCCTCCCTGCCTGTTTTTCAGATAAAGGCGTATTCCTTGTACTACGTCGGGGTTTCTGTTTTCCTAATCCTAAAAAGCCCATGCGTAGTTAGAGCTTTTCAGTTTTGACTGCAAGTTGCTAACATTTTTCTCCAGTGGAAATGGGCTTAGAAGTTGCTCCCCTCTGGTGAGAAAGGGAATGCAAAAGTGAGGTGGAAGAAAAGATTCAGGCAAAACGTTTCTTGTATGTGACAAAAACTAGTCCTAGTGCATCAAAGAAATGTAAGGTATATAGCCATACAAATTCACACCAAATATCTCTAAGAAAAGTTGAGCTTTCCTGGCTCTCCTGAGCCAGGAGCTGTTTGGCATGCAGCGCTTGCCAAAAGACAGACAGTTGCATCTGCTGTATCAGGAAGATTGTATAGGGATGGTTTACTGCAAAAAATGTGATGCAGAACTTGCGTTCACCTTTCATCACAGTCATTTTATTTTTTTTTTTACATTTAAACCAGATTATTATGAAGAATTAATGAGACCCTCCAAAGTGCACACACAGCAGGCCAGTGAACAGTAACAAGCTTTTAATTTGTAAGAGGTGATAGGTTTCAGCTCCTGTTGGCGTACATTGCACACAGGAATAATTCCTTGCTCGTTAGTGTTATTTGAATGAAATATTAGGCAGGCTTTATTTTTTATGTCATGATGTTTGTAGACACTTATTTATTTATTTATTTTTCTTTCTTCTCCTTTCTTCTCTGCATATACCTGAGATACCTAAGGGCTTCTAGGATATTGAAGGCAAACAGCTGTTCCAACTCGAAGGCGCTCTGCAGTTGATGAGCAAGGGGTTTCTGTTTGTGTTCCCAATTCTCATCTCTTCAGGGCTGAGTAGAAAGGCTCGCTTGAAGAAATATTCAGAGACCTGGTAACTGCAAAGCGTTTCCTTCTCACTTTCCTTCCAGAGAGAGAGATACCCACCCTTCCTGCCATTAGCCTTCTCCAGTTTCTCAAAGGCAGCAGGTCACACATAATGATATTTCTTTAAAAAAAAACCAACACAAACCAAACACTTTATAGATAACACTACATGGGGAGTTCAGCGGTAGTGCTGATATAAGGAGTTTGGAAGGTGTGACTGTTTGTGGGACAGGCAACTAGATCAGGGAATTAAACTGGTTTTAAAAAACAAGAGGTGGGGGACAAAAACAAGGATTCTTTGTTGTGAAGCTAGATCAGTTCCCTGATCTGGCTCAGAGCACATCTGGGTGGTGCACTGCCGCACTGGCAAGGAAGCAAAAGGCTGGGAGTGGGATGGGAGATGTGAGGGAACTCCTCCTGCTTGTATTGCCGCTCACAGTAACATCTATAAGATGATGTTCAAGTTTTAGAATTACTATGGTTCTGAGTCTGTTCTTAAGGAAATGAGTGGGTTTTGAGATGTACACTTGACAGTAAGTTTCATCACAACTCTTCCTGTGAGATGATCACTTTTAACACCATTTTACAGATGTGACAGAGGAGATTAACTGACTTTTTTTAGAAGGGATTTGCTTTGGGAACAAAGGTAAAATGTGAAAGTTGTGAGTTCCCTGCCAGTGTGGTCTCTCTTGGTGGCTTTCATGTACCTTCCTGTGGCCTCAGTCTGTGCCGTTTGTGCTGTGGTGGAGCGGGAGCAACTGTTAACCGTGCTTGGCCAGAAAGAAGTTAACTTAAGTGGAACCATTAACAATTTGTGATTTTACTTTGCAAAAAAAAGTCTCTCAGAAATTTTGAGGTTTATCAGCAAAGACCAACACCACCCAGTCCTGGTCAGTGGTAAGAGTAACGCTAGTTGTCTGTGTGCCATTTAGCAAAACATGAAGAAATCTCTTCAGATTGGTTTTAAGGCAACCTCAAAACAATATTCAGGAAACTTCTCCTTTCCATCAAGAATAACCTTTTGACAAAACTCCTTATAAGGCTTCTGTTTTAGCTGGAAGAATTTTCTTCACTATGAAGATTTTTCAACATACTTCTTCCCCCCCCCCCCGGCCCCAGATGCTATGGCAATGTAAAAGATTTTTTTGAGCTGTATTGAACGCTTTTGTTTAATGAACTTGACTAAAAGATTAAGTTGTGCTTGTTCTAGTCTGAGCATGATCAGAAATACTGCATGGTGGTGTGTTATGTTTGGAAAGCTAACACTGCATCTGAGCACAAGCCTCAGATCTTTTGAATGCAGATTTAGTTATTTTCTCCAGTTCTGAAAAAAATATTTTAAATTTCATTTAAATTCCATTAGACCTGTGTTGCTGTTTTCAGGAGGTAATGGCTGATTTGGTTCTCAGTTACTTTTCTTTCAATTTATGGAAAGAAATCTGTTCTGTGGCTTCGTGGTGAGTTTACATGCATATAGACAAAGGTGTCCCTGTTAAGGAAAGAAGTATAGTTAAAGTAATATTACAAAAAAAGTGAAAGGTGAAATGCTCTTTCAGCATGTGGGCTGCATAGGACATGATAAATCTATCCTAAAGATGGTCTCATGCATGAGATTCTATCAAAGGTAAATCTTGTTCCTTTAGAGACTCATGTTTGCGGCAGGAGATTTATGGTGCTTGACTGGTATGCCTGGAGGAAAAGATCTATGAAGTGCTAGCAGAAAAGAAGGAAAAAACTTGTCAAAATTTGTGGTTTATAAAAATGATGCCAGCATTTGGTCAGAGCCAGCTACACTAGACTTGTAATCAATTCTGGGAGCTGAGTTTACAGGAAAGTTTTGTTGTTCTATTAAAAAGTAGAACAGGATGAACTTTTCAACCTAGTAGGTAAAGAGCAAGTTTCCATGGGCCTAACTCTGTCAGCAAAACACATGAACATTAAGAAAGAACAAGCAAATTATTAAGATAAGACATTATGGAGGCGTTTTTTCACAGCCAAAGCTAGATGACTGAAGTCGGAAAGTTTCTGATCTTCTAAGTCCTGTCTTGGACATTGAGCTAGACATCTAACTTGGAAGACAGGAAAAAGAGAGATAAAAAACCTTTTATGATGCTTATCTATATCTGCAAAATCAATTTTGAAACCTGTATGAAAAGTTTTTTGCAGGGGAGAAAGAATCATCAATTATAAAATGAAAGTTGGAGCAAGATCTTTAAGAGCTTTTCCCTCATGTCCTGCAGAGAAAGCTCTCCCCTCCCCACATACACATAGCTGCATGGGTCTCCATAAGTGCTTTGCAGTACAAAGTGACATATCATTGCTACTTATGAATCACGAATCATGTTCCATTTGTAAAAGGTCTTCTGTCCCATTAAGACTTACCTAAAAGAAACCCAACCACAACTTCCCAACTTTATATTTATTTGACACAATCTGTTTTATAGCAGGCTCGCTGGAGAGGTTTGTCTTAAATCTTATTCTGTTCTTAACCAAATCACAGTCCAGTTTTCAAGAAGAACAAGTTTTGAATCCTTACAATTACTTGTTTATTGTAGAACAGTAATCTATTCTTTGGAGAAAGATCCCCGAACCCTGTTGTGCTAGGCATACTAAAAAACACAGTGTAAAGAAGTCCTCACCAAGATACTGAAGTAGCACATGGCTTTTCAGAGGCTGAACATGACTTTCCTGCAGTACAGTAGCTTCTCCTTAAAAAAAAAAACAAAACCCAAGGTGCCTTGTGATCTTATCCTTCAAGGACTCCTGTTTACTTCCAATCGCCCATTGCAGAAGAATGTTGAACACAGTCTGCCCTCGGGAACCCTGTTTCTTATTGCTGCTGAACAAAATGCAAGGGAAACCCTTAATGAAAATAAGCATTCCTGTTTCTTTGTTTGGAGAATCATTATTCCCTTTCTGTATTTTGTGCTTGCCAAGAAATACTTGTGTGATTAAAGTGGTTTGTTGTTTTAGATCGATAATTTGGGTGTGGGATAGGAGAATTGCTGGATTCGGCTTCCATGGTCCAGAAAATCTAAGTGAGCTCACTGCAGCTTTAACTTCCTGCTGAGAGAGAGATCTCAGGGGGATCACTAAGGATTAGCCCTTGTATGAATAAAGGTATCCATGAGATGAATGCTGGAAAGTGACACAAACCTTCACTTTCCAGACAAACACACTGGCATTTCGTAGTCAGTCTGTGATGAGGAACGAGCTGTTAGGAAAATGGAATTTCTGGGAATTGCAACATTTGCAAACCTTGTGGTCTTCTAAATTAGGATGAAAAGCCAAAGCTTTTTTTTTTTTTTTTCAGTTCATCGAATGAAAACTCTGGGGATAGGAGAAAGTTGATTCATGATCATGTAAACATTTTGTATCTTTATATTCAGTATAACATGCTGATAATGCAATTATCAATGCTAATATTTATAAATTGAAGAAAACTAATTCAGTTAAGTGGAAGCATAGTGCTTTACTTTGACATTTTTACTTTTATCCATTTCAAATTTTCACCCATGTCACAAGACCAAAAGAACAACCGCGCTCAATTCCCATTAAGAGTTCTATTCATCTGAGGGGACATGATTTAGAAAGTAACTTTTCCAAAGGCAAGACTCACGCCTTCCGTGCTAGATGGATTGTCTGTGGAGTTTCCCCAAATATGGGAAAATAAACTGTGGTGTCCGTGGTAGCAGGGAACTGCTGTTGTGCTTCACCCTGGACGTTTAAAATGAGCATAGCATAAGTGTCCAGTTTCACGTGCTTTGGAAAAGAGCATGACAAGGGAGAGAAGCTCAAAAAAGCTCTATTTCAATACCTCTCCCATTGTTTCCAAGTACAAGGATACCTGCAGTTTATAAAGTTCTTGAGTTGGAGCTAGTCACCAGTTGTTGTATTTTGTAGTTACTGCATCTTTCTTTTATGGCTTTTCCTATTGGTTTGTTAAGCATACAATTTTGACATCTTGAACACTTTGTATTGATTAGTGTCATAATTTAGTTTTGTTGAATGAAATGTGTCATGGTTTAGGGTCAGGGCGGTCCGAAAACCTAANTTTTACTTTCTGCACCCCCCGACGTGGTACACAGGATCTAGCAGTGGCATTTGTCTGCACGCCAGTCCCTGGTGCTAACTCTAAACATGAAGCGTTATCACTGACAGAAGCAGGCACTGCCTGCGAAAACAGGCTGCTAATTTCAGAATGTCCAGTTAGTTAAAGGAACTGAGCTGAAAAGTAAAAATCACTGAACAAAATTGTTCTGTTCTAAATCAAACAGGATAAAATAGTAATTATTGGGTTAAACCTGAGGCCTGATCATACTCTTGGATCTTCCTTAGGTCCTTTGAGAGTTAGCAGATAAACATTTCCCTTCACCTGACTCATGCCAGTGATGATTTTATAGGCCTCAGTTTTCTTACTAATTTCTTTACCAAGCTGGAGTCCTGTTCAACTTAAACGTTTTTTCGTGCAGAAACTGTATCATATTGCTAATTTGTCCTCTTTGTACTTTTTCTAGTGCTGTTACATTCTTTCTGAAAACAGACTTGTACGTAGTATCAAAGAGGGGGATACAATTCCTGTCCTCTACCACCTACTGGGTAGTTATCAAAGAAGCATTCAAGTAAAGCTACCTTGCATCTGTGTTTCCCAAGGCTTGTCATTCTTTTCTGCCTCCTGTGTCTTCCTAAGTGTAACTTCAGAGAGACAGAGCTCTGAGCAGGTGGAGCAGGAGAAGTCAAGCAGCTGGGGCCCATGTGGGGGCCTGCACTGAGGACTAGAGGTAAGAGGTGTGTCCTATGGGCTGGGGTTTCTTGGAGTAGGAAGGTTGAGGGTGTGGAGGAGAGTGAGAGTAGGATAAAGGAAGGAGGAAGTTTTGGGAGGAAAGATAATTTAGGGAAGGATAGGAAAGAAGATAGAAAATGTTGGGTGCTCTGGATTGAAATGATGAGAAGAAATGGTTTGATGCTTTGAGGTGGGTTGTGAAATGAGTTTGGAGACAGAAGGGCTTGGGAGATAAAAAGTCACAGCTGGGAAAAAGCAGATAAGAGGCAAGAGACAGCAGACGAGCATACTTTGCTACACAGGATTTTGGGTGAGAATTGGCAAAATCACTCGTGGTGCCTCCCTACTGCCTCCCTACTGCCTTTAACCACCTCTGATCTGGAAACAGAAATTTGCAGAGACCTAGACTTTCTCTCCCAGCAGCATGGGGTTTTGCCTCCCCTACATTCTTTTTCTGTCACTCAAAAGTATAAAAATTCAAGTTTAATTTCCAGATGGAAAGATAATAACAATTTTGCTGGCTCTCTATTTTTAAATCAACATCTCAGCAAAACATTGTAATGTCACAGATCCCCTGAGCCCACCTTCCCCTCTGCAGTTTTTCTCCTCCCTTTCCAGCTTGAGACAGGGAAGTACAGACTCACTCCTGTCCCACTGTGCAGCCTCAGCTGCCAGTTGCATTGTCCCGCTCTCACGTAGCACTGTCTCCTTTGCTCAAATCCATTTCCAAATTTAGCCAGATAGACGAAGAAATATTGTGGACAAGAGATCATTCCTAGCTTGGCCGGCAGATGGCAATTACTGCTCTCTAAGAGATCCTTAGGCAGCCTTTACAGCTTACAGAAACCAGTTTGCAGTAGAGAAGTCTCAGTAATATTATATTAAGTGTAGAAACACTTCTGGAAATTGAGTTCAGCTTTCCTGTCATCTACCAACAAATCAAACATCAGAGCTTCTCAGGCTGTGAAATAAGTGCTGTAATACATTAAGGAGAAAAACACTTCATGTTGTCCTGAGTTGTTCACTTGGCATTTAACTCTATAACATGTAGTACGGGAACTCCTGGTCCCTTTTTAAAGGTATTGTAAAATCTGCGTTGTTTCTGGGATGCTTTCTGCCACATCAAAGGGTCTTGATGTGCATGGACATGGAGAGCTGAAATTAAAGAAAAAAATAATATATGTGTGTGCTTCCTATTGTTACAGATCTAGGGGAAATCAGCTGTTTAATTTCAGAAGGAAAAAAAGCAGGGCAGGCAGGTATGGGTAATATATGTAAGGAATGACAAACTTCTGGAACGGGTTAGCAGGGAAGGCTGCTGCAGGAAAATAATGTAAACTTGAGTTAGGTTCCTTGCTGAATAAGGAGAATATTTCAGAGATGATGTAAAAAGCCAGTAAGACTTGAACAAGTTGGGACTATGGTTAATGGATGAATATATCAACATTATCCTGATATCTCTTTCATTTTCACAGTGAAATGGCTCTGTAGAACTAACTACAATGTGGTGCTTAGGGAATGCTGTGAATTTTTACAGCTCAAGAGTGGTAACTCCCAAGGGGGGGAGGAGGAAGGGTTAAGGAGGTCCAGGCTGGCATTACAGTTTGGTTCCTAGCTATCATGCTGACTGGACCAGAAAGGAGTACAGAAGCTTTCAGTAGCTCTAGGGGAAAATGTTTCTTAAATCTGACGACCTTTTTACCTCAAGAAGTATAAATAAGATGTGAAGCAAGCTTTATCAAGCTTTGCAAAGCTCAAAGTTTAGTTCCCCAGATGTGAGACTGAGGGCTGAAAGGAGCGAAGAAGGAAAAATAGTGGGAAGAGGAATTTGAGGTCCTGCCAAAAAGGCAGGTTTCCTTTTAAACACTCAGTATTTCAGACTGACTGAAATACTATGTTTTCCTTTCCAGTCATACTGATACAATCAAACTATAATGAGAATGAATTCCTTGACTGAAAGTGTAACAGCTTTTAACTCAAGGTCCTTTCCCCACCTATTGCAGACAGACCAGAAGTGTGTGATGTCCGCCCTTGTATTTCTGTTGTTAGTGACCAGTGCTCTTTGAAACCCTGAGGTAGAAGCCCTCTCATTGTCCAAAAAGAAAGTGCTTCCTTGAGTAAGAGAGAGTCTGTACTACCAGAAACAAGCCAGTCAAGGAGGAAGTCTGGAGGGGCTGTCTGGCCCCGAGGCTTCAAAGGAAGCCCAGGATTTGCTGGTGGTGAGCAATTGGAGTAGACAGCAGGGACTATGTTCAAAAGTTTGTTTAAAAACAAACAAACCTGAAACGCTCACATGTTCATTGGTAAGAAACTCCTGTACTAGCCTGTGCCCCTTGCTTTAACACCACATTTTTTTCTGAAAACTATTGTTAGGAAACCATGTTATTAGAAAATGGCAAGATAGATTTAGAAGAAATTTATCCAAGTAATTAGGATGGTTGGTTTGGGGGTAAGAGACAAAAGAGATTCATGGCAGTGAGAACGGGGTTAAACCTGGGGTTTAATCCATTTAATCTGGCAATTTGCTAGAGATTTCCAGAGTTAGGAACACTGAGTCCATCTGTGTCAGCGAGTATTTGAAACACGGGAGATTGAGTTTGGACACAAATCACAACAAATCGATGTCTAACCAGAGAACAGAAACCAACCCACGTGTGACAACTAGTGCCTCTGGTTAATATCTCATACGTATATTGCTCCCCAAAATGAGCCTGACATCTCATCTTTATAAGAAGCACACATTTTGGCTAGAAAAAAAATCACAAGTCTAGCTCTCTCATATTGCTCATGCACATCAGGAAAAGCAAAACAAGAAAAAAGGGCACCCAAATCCCCTTGTAGATTACCCTGAAGTATCAGTGTTACTGTGAAAGCTGAGGTCAAACACAAGGTTGGGGGTTTATGTTTGTGTCTTTAATTTCTGGCTACCATTGGATTCATTGCACAACCAGAAAACTGCTTTTTCCAACTGATAGCCTTGCAAAGTCGTACTGGAAACAGAAAACAGTGTGTACTTTGGCTGAGGTATTACCAGCTATAAAGATCTGGCAACTGCAGCTTGCGTAACAATTTTGCTAATTATATTTAAATTGGAGTGAATCAACCCTTCTAACACTGAATAAAGAACAACTTTATTTTTCCCAAGGAGAAACGCAGATAGGAGACTGGATGGTATTCAGGTCAGCAGTTTTTTACCAAGTATTTCCACACAAAGATTTAGCACCACTTTAACTATACCCTTTCACTAGGCTGGTGTAAGTTATTACACTGTGTGAAAAGTAAAAGATGATCTGAAATTAAAGCTCTGTAGTTACTCTGCAACAGCTCATATGTGGACAATCTTGCATCAGAATATTTTTTTTCTTCTTGTTCAACTTTTTGTACATGTCCATGATACATTAAACTAGTTGATGAGAAAATAAACCTTCTTCTATACGTAGATATGCATTGGTATGTAGAAGAAAAAGCTGGTAGTCCTTTAGCTTCGTTTTTCCACTGACTGGTGGCAGTACATCAGATATCCCGCAGAAGTACAATTAGCAAAATTCCTTAAGATCTGAGGAACTACAGAATTACAGAATGGGAACAAGTTGTCTGGCAAGAATGTGGGTCATAAAAGGCCAGAAAACATTCTTTCTGTAAAAATAAGGATGCCAGGTTATATTTAAGATTACTTTCTTATGTCAGTGGTGACTTTCTTAGTGCAAATACTGGGCATTTTTGGATCATGATCTAGAAATCTGAGGTGTCTTAATGATTAATAATGCTATTCTCCATAGCAAATTTACCTCAAGCAGAAGAATTGTACATCATTTAGTACATAGTTTTTCGTGCCCACTCAGCAGCATTATAGGTCTTATTAATTGTGATATCCTGTTAGCACTATCTTGCAGTAAGTTCCAGTAAAGTGAATTTTGAAACTACGATATTGCTGCTTGTTTACAGTTATAAATCAGATTCCTAAGTGTTTAGGAATTATTTGTGTGGATTAAATGGCTTGATTTTAGATCATCTTATTGCTTATTTGGCCCAATTTGAGCACATGATCTTTCCCTTAGGGGGTGGTACTTTGTGTACTGTACTATTCAAATAGTTGGCACTTCTTAAAGGCTTAGAAGATGCTACTTGGAGAGCTCAGAGGAGTTGAAGGCTTTTAGTAAAGTAATTTAGGTGGAGTGTCATTTAATTCTAAAAATTACTGTCTCAGAGAGTATTTACTCTTAAGGAAGACGACTTTGATTTCACGCTGCTGAGAGAAGGAGGGAAGACTCATTTTTTTCTTTAAATATTTTGTAACTAAAATGTAAGATACAAACAGCCACCTAAACAATTAGACATTTTATATACTGAATAATTCTGCCTGAAAACTGATTCTGCATCTGTTGTGTTACATCTCTGTGAACTCATGCTGCTGTAATGCTGAATCTTTTCATAGTCTTTCTTTTAAATAATTGAGAAGATCATTATGATGATAAAGCAAATTGATTAATAATTTTATCCATCACAGGAAATGCAATCTAGGTTTCCCAGAGAGGAATCTTGGTCTTTTTGAACCCCTTGAGTTACTAAAAGTGCTCTTTCAGAGAGAGTGCAAATAGCACTTGTAAGCTACTGAATGTGGATGATATACATCTGGCTTTTGAGTAAATGCTGTACTACGAATGACCAACTATTTGGTAGCCTGGTAGTTCTTGTGAGTGAGGCCAGCCAGGAGTAGTGCCTTGTCTTTCTCAACCTAAGCAATTTGGAAGGCAACAGTAATTAAATTTAGGATTTCTTTACAAAATTGACTTGCATGAATATATGCTATGCTATAGCTCCTTTTTCTTCTTCTCTATTCATTTAGTTTATTTCTGTATCTAAAGTAAGGGTTAGCCCATTAATTTGGTAGAGACGGATTTTTATCAGAGTATAGATAGAAAGTGCAGGACCTATCTGTGTACTTACTTTTGAACAAGTAGTACATTTTTCCTTAGGCACTAAGTCAGCAATTATTTAGAGGAAGGGCATTGATATGGGATTTATTTAACATAAAAAAAAAATAAAATCACTGTCAATTCAAGGATTCACTTAGTTCTGCTTTGGAAAGAGAGGAGATATTTGATGGCACTTGAGAATTACTATGTTTATTTCAAAAAATACAGTCTCTGCAAACAGAATGAGGCATTTCTTTATGAGTTGTTTGCTTTTTTAAAATCTGTTCTACTTGTATTACCAGATATGGAATGAATTATGGGTTAAATAATTGAGCAACTGGAGAAAATTGAATCAGAGAGAGTATGTAGATTTTGTTCCGAATGGACCTGCAACAGATTCCTTTTTTTTTTTTTTTTCTGTGGAATACCCAACTTTAAATTCAGGATTTCAAATAATAGTTAAAAAATAGATGTAAAACAAAAAAAATTAAAAAAAAAAAAAAAAAAAAAGGTTGCTTTTCTGTTATTGTTTCATACATTAAAGCAACTCTTTGTGAGTAGAAAAGTAGAATGAACTGAAGCTCTTTTGTGTTAACTGCAAGGTAATATGTTGTATAAAGTGAATTATGATATATTTAATATGTCTTATATTGTTAAGTATTTCGACACAAATATGTACAACCTGAGACTATTCCTTGATACATTTACTATCCTTGTACTACTCTTAAAATGTCAGATTTTAAAAAATGTTTATATTTCTTCACACAAATCTGTTCATTTTGCAAAGTAGACTTTCTACACGGAAGACTGTTAGCAGTTTTCATATGCCTTAATATTTGAATTGACTCACTTAGATACACAGTTTTGCTTATCTAGTAAGTAAAATGCTGACAGCATTGTAAACCGTATCTGGAAATGGAGCCACTAACACCTGCTAATCCTTATTACAGCCTTTCATACAGAAGCACTTTCAAAGCCACCAAAAGAGAAAATGGTAACAAACAAAGTTAATTTGACTCTAATGGAAAATAGAATTCCTAAAAAGCAAGCAAGCAAGATTAATGTCACTTCTATTCCTGGTGGTTCATTACTTAGGTAGTATTGGCAGAGGTAGAAGCTCTTTAACTTTTGAACTTTATGCAACCTGAAATGTAAATGGAGTATCAACCAAGCAGATAACCAAAATCTGGTTCTAGACAACAATTGGATTGGGTTTATTTGATAAAATATTTCCTTCTGTGATGCTCCAAACTTTTGTCGAAAACAAAATTGAGTTCTTGAGATTGCAAAGGTGGTCTGGAAGATATTAAATCTATGTAAACAAAGGAAGGAACTTTGAGGTGTTCAGATCCCATATGATAATGGGTGTAGTATGAAATACTTGACCTGGATAGTGGTATCAAACCAAGCATAAATACAGCCTAAAACAATGGCTTGAAGCAGTTCCTGCTCATTTGAAAGAGATGTTAACTTTGAAGCTGAATGAGAATGTTGCCAACAGCGTTAGCTATTTCACTGCCAAGAAAGAGGTGAATGATCATGCTAGGACAATGCATTCTTCATGCTTCCTCATTTAGCAACAGGATCAAAACAAATTCCATGTTTGGGGTCTGAATAAAAATCATCTTAAGATGTTCTTCAACTTAATGTCTGAGGGCGAGATTAATTTCACCAAATCTTAGGTGCTTAGAGTTCTCACACATCTAAACTAGTCATCTAGGCTCCTTAGATATCAGTTAATCTCATCATATATATTAAAAATAATTCGTCCCCTGGAAATCCCTGTTCTCTCCTGCTAACACTATGCAGATGACCAGGTCCGATCAGGTGTTCGCAGTGGAGATAGTGAGAGGGTAGGATGGAGGAATCCTATATTAAAAGTCTACTATCAAAAACTTTGTGCAACTGCAGATTTGCACGGGGCAGAGGGCTTTTACAGTTAATGACTACCACTTTCTTTCACTTGCCTGCCTTTAATAGTAGCAGTTACAGGTTAACTAAGTCCCAGATAACAGGCTGTCAAGTTCCATTTACACTTTGTTGATAAAAAAATAAAATGGAATTGAATTTGTAAAGGAGGTAGACCTGAGCTATAACCCATGCCTTAGGTGAACCTGAAAGAGAAAAATGTTGAGTCTGGAACTTTTGTTTTTCAATGAATTAAAAAGTGGGAATCAGACCTGTTGCTTACCCCCAACTTCACTAGTTAGATATCTAGGCTACTCTCTTTCTTGCTCTCATTCTGCTTGCTCGTTCTCTTTGTAAGGACAAAAAAGAAAATTCTCTAGATATTCGTGAAGTAGGAAGGAACCTGTGTCTTGACAACTAATAGCACTTTAAGAAACTTCTACTGGAGGTGTTACCAAATGCTAAAACTGAGGTTAGATGCTCTCAACGGTCCCCACAGTAAACAAGTAAAATCTGTGCTTTATTTTTATCTTTGAAAATGTGACTCATTTGCTTCAGCAGTGAGACGCAGTCTCTGTACTTACATACGACGCAGCTGGAGCTCTGTCTGAAACATCAGTAGAACATCCTGTCTGGCCGAGAGACGCATAAACACTGCTCACTGAATGGGACTTAATCTAACGTTGATCTTCATGCAGTTGGTGATACCATATGTTTTTGTGTTTTAATGGTTATCCTGTTTATCTCATCTTTCTGACTTAAGGCCAAATCCTTCTCTTGAATAGGTGCATTATTAATTCTAGTTGAAAAATCAAACAACAAAAAGGCTTAATTAGTAAAAGCATGAGTTAGTGTAAGTGGTCACATAATTTTGTGTTAGCCTCATGTCCTCTATACAGTGAGTAGCTTTCTTGGGTTGCATCTGTCGTGATGCTTGTTGCAAAATTGTGACAAAGTCAGGCAGTTTACTAAAGATCTGGGGTTTTTTTGCCTGGGATAATGTAGGCATACCCTTCTCATTGATTACAGTACAAATTCTAATGAGGTCAACAGAAGGAAGAATTAAAACTCTCTGAACTCTCTACTCTTTAGGCTTGGCATCCTGTCTACTTTAACTTTGCAGAATACCACATAATTTTGAAGTGCTCTACAAATAAAATGATTTATGGAAAAAGCTGTCTGTGTGTATCACTAACAGCATACTTCAACTAAATAGGTAACTTTTTCTTTTTTGTTAAAGTAGTCAGCAATTGAAACGTTCCCTATGGTCAAAGAAAATGCTGCATGTGAGGGTTACTGGAGGCTACTGAAGTATTGGTCTGTTTTCAATAGCTTGTGAGAAAGCGAGTGAATGTTTAATAGGGAGCTGGCTAGAATTTCAGATAGTGTTGCAGAAGATGCCGTTTCCTAGTCCGTGGCTTTTGAGAGGCCACAAATGTCAGGGCATATGTCTCCTTTGGCACCGGCATTTTATATATTGATCCTAAACCAGGAAAAACCTATGTACCACCATAGCAGATGTCTGTTCCAAGCAATTGCTGTTCATTAATTAGCCATAGAGTATCAATAAAACAGCTAAAGTAAGTAAATTACTATAAACAGGAACAAATCTTAGACAAACCCAAGGTGTTTCTCACATGGCATTTCTCAGCTTATCCATTCTCCATTAATTTTTTCACTTTCCTCTGATTTGGTGTTGGTTTTGATTTTTTTTCTTGCTTGTAACAAAAATTCAGCTGAAATAGGTACAGTTACCTGTATACAAGTCCGTAATCTCTTTATTGTCACTATTTTCATAACAATTATCTCATGTCTGTCTTTCTTCTTTTTTTCCTTACTTTTATAACTATTTTTATTGTGATCATGCAGAGCTCAAATAGCAAAGTCAGAATGATGGCTTTCTTTTAACATACCTTTCCAGAGGTTGCTTTTTAAAAAATTACTTTGAATAGTCTTTGTTAAAACTCTTTGATAGCATTTAAAACCAATGCTTTTATTGGGAATTATTTCGGTTACAAAAACTTTAGAAACCAAACTGAAGTCAAATGTGCCCATATTCCACTTGGAAACGACATTTTCTACGGAAGGTGGGGACTGAAAATTATCCGACTATGATGAGTGAGCCTTTATTGTTCTTGTTCTTGGGAACTGCTAGGGAAGTAGATGAGATCTCAAGAGACCTGTCTTGAAAGGAAAGAGACTTAGCTCTTGACAGGAGCAGAGTGTACCAAAGAGCAAAAAGGTACAGAGTTTCCCTTGATATCTACTTAAGGCCTGTAAAGGGAGGCTCTGTGTGCCCTATTTTTTTTTATAATAATGACCTATTTTTCTCAGTTTAGATAAATAGCAATAGGACAAAAAGATACAGAATACTGAAGGAACATGTAGAATAGCTATAGCCATCAAATTTACAAAAATTGAATGTACTGGAGAATCAGATTTTGTGACTCGCTGTTTCCCAACAATGTGAGAAAAAAGGGAAGATAATTATTTCATACTAACCAGGAGATAAGAAACACTTAACAACTGGAAAATAGAATCTGTTTTTTAAAATGCCCAGAAGTAGAAGTTGTACAGAATATGTTCACTAAGCGTTTTGGTTTTTTTTTAAAAAAAAACATTTCCTTTCTCTTAAAAAGAGGGGAGTCATTACAGTCTTTATGGGAAACAGGGAAATGAAACTGCAGTATTATATTGAAAAACATGCAGAGGAGGAATTAGTCTTGTGCTTAACTGAACACCCATCCAAAACAGAAAAAAATACATGGTTCTTTCCTCAAGCTGATGTGACTGTTTGTCACGTAGTGGACGGGCCCGCATTCGGAAGGTAGCTGAAGTAACCTGAAGAGTCTAACTGCAAGCTAGACATGTATTTAAGCGCTCGCAGAACCGGAACCCTTCTGATCAGTCGTATTAAGGTCCAATCTTGGATTTTGCCCTTGTTTATTCCTATGCAACCACAAGTTGAATGAAGTTAAACATTGCTGGTAAATGTAATAAAGATTGAATCCGGTTCCAAAAAAGGTTCACTCTGTCATAACTGTTAAAAACCATTATATCGTGGTGAGCGAAGCTTGGTTTATTTTAAGAAAGTTCAATAGATTTGGACTACAGCCACTGGACAAAGACTTGCTGGAGAATGTGAAGCGTTAACTTTTGCACATTAAATGGCTTATGAAATATTTTGAGCGTATTTAAGCTTATGATAGGTTTGGGGTTTTTCATAAGCATTAAAACTTGTTCCTTGGGGGAAACAGATGTGTTTTTTCAGTGGCTGGCCAGAAGTTCTCTCTGCTTTGACAATTATGTATTTCATACAGCTTTATTGTGTTTTGTTACAGGCTTTTATTTTTTTCCTGTACTCTATTGCTATTACATGTGTATGTATGTGAAATGTTTTTACGTTTAACTTAGACAGGCATGGGTAACAGGACAAAGGGAGTGTGCAGCAAGATTAGTGCATCTATAAAATGCACTTTGTTATTATCATACATGTATTTGCAAACTTTTTAAAGAAAATTAATTTTAAAACAAATTGGAGGACATTAAACATGAAAATTAAAAGTCCGAAGGTCAATTAATTCTAAAAGCTAGGCATTCTTAAAACTGAGGCCAGTTCAATGTGCATTATTGCACAGGCTTTCATGACATCATCGTACGGTTTTCTTTCTTTAGCTACTACTTTTCATGTGGAGAGTGACTAATTTGTGCTGACCAAGGCATGGTCTTAAAAATCTGTGCTTTATTTTGGACTAAATTTTGTCTCCCTGGTAGGTAGGAGGGATAAGGTGATTCAGGGTCAAGAAAGGAGGAAGAGACTTCAACAGGCAGGCAGCGGAGATGGGATGATGCAACTGACACAGCAGTAGCAGCCCAGCTTCTGAGGGAAGAAGTAGGGACGGTGTACAAAAGCAAGAGGCTGCTTTTGAGCCCCCCAGGTCTCATGGGGAAGGCTCCAGATTTAATCTGATTTTCTTTCAAGAAGCTCCTCTTCCTCATCAGGCCCGAACTGCTTAAATCATAAGTAGCTGCCAAACGCAGGAACAGATGCGCGGTTGAGAGTTTGGAAGCAGTATCATCGGTCAAAAAACTTGTCATTTAACACTCCTGGCCCCAGCTTTCCCTGTCTTCTCACTTTGCTGGCTGTGGGGAGGAAAGGTCAAGAGGTCTGTGCAAGTGGGAAACATTTCATTAGGTGTGCAAGTGCAATCTTTTTTCTTCCTGTGTCAAAAAAAAAAAAAAAGAGAAGACAACGGGAGAGAAACGGTATCACCACGCTCACCCCTGGCAAAGCGCTAAGAGCGGCCCAAGGGGTGTTGTAGGAGCTGCCTCGGAGAGCTGCTCCCTGAGTCCTGCGAATGGCCGGGGGCCCTGGAGCCTTGAGCGGCTGACAGCGGAGAACCCGGGCTCTTCCCCTCGAGAGAGTCTGTGGGCGATGGAGAGCAACCCGGGAGGCAGAGACGCCGGGCAGCGCCGAGCGACGGCCCAGAGGGGAGAGCAACGGCTGTCAACGTACGCGCGGGAGGGTGGTGGAGGGTGGGCGGAGGAAAGCGCGGAGCGGTGCCCTTCGCTTAGCGTTCCGGGGCGTTTTTTTCTTTGCTTGATTGTTGCTAGCAAATCTTTACTCGCTTGTCAGTTGCCGTTAGGAAGGGAGTTTCAGACTTCTACCCCTCAGTTCAGGGCTGCCTAGAAAGGGTAGGAGCAGCACGACACCGCTGGGCGTAACTACCTTGTCTCGTGGGGAACTAAACTCGGCCTGGGAGAGGGGCCAGGGGTTTGTTTGCGGCGCTCCCCGCCGAGGGCGGCGTGCGGTACCTGTGTGCGGGGACTTGGGGCGCTCGCCTCCCGCCCGGTGCGAGCGGCGGCTGTTTACGGCTGACTTCCAGCCTCGTTCCCCGCCCTCTCTGCTCCCCACCCTCC
>VWZK01010198.1:0-40427 GCA_013396935.1 Baryphthengus martii | reverse complement strand
AGCCCCCCGAAGGCGGCTGGGGCTGGGTGGTGATGCTGGCCGCCATGTGGTGCAACGGCGCCGTCTTCGGCATCCAGAACTCGTGCGGGGTCCTCTTCGTCTCCATGCTCCAGCTCTTCGGCGGCGGCGAGGACAAACAGTTGGCATTCAAAACAGGTGAGGGGAGGAGAGGGAAAGGGTCGGGGTGGCTTCCCAGCTCTTTCCGCTTCGGGCCTTCCCCGCCTCCAGCCCGCGCCGAGAAGGTGCCCCGGCTGGTAGCTCTTGCTGTCAGTGTCCGTGCCCCGCAGGGCTGTCAGAGACGGCCTGAGGCGTGGCCGGGTGGGCGGCTGCTGCCGGGTCTCCCCTCTCTGTCCGTAGGCAGTGAGACCCCTCGGAGGGGGCTGGAGAGCCGGGCCGGAGCCAGCCCCGCCGCAGACACGTGGGACCGGGCTGAGGGACTCGGAAATACTCGTTTCATTACGGTGGAGAGAAGCTCCTCTCTCTTTCTTGCGAGACTTTGCGCTCGCAGCCGTGCTCCAGAGGCAGGGCTTGGGGCAGCAAGCTGCTGGGACTCTGGGGGAGAAGCTGCAGGGAGAGAAGCAGGTGTACTCTTGGCTCCTTCCACAGCAGTATTCTTAGGCATCTGTCACCGTGCTATACTCTTGGTCCCAGAAAGTGTGATTCCCGCGCTCCCGTTAGCCTAACGAGTAATCTAAATGGTTAACTAGTAGTGTGGTGTGGTGGCACTTAAAACATACCAAGAACGTGCTTAACAGTTGCCAAAACCAGCATTGGATGTGTGGGTTTGCTGCTGTAACCAATATCCCAAAACTCACTAGTGAAGTTAGTGGTGTTTACTAAACTCTGAAGACGTAACAGTACTATTACAATCAAATCTTCTCTCTCCTATTAATAATCTAAATCTTTCCAGACATGTAATTGTCAAATCCAAGGTGAGCATATATTCTACTTTATTTTTATGCAAGTTCTAAGTATCTTGTGCTCTGACTTTAAGCTGAGGAAATACAGCTTTTGGCGCTCGCTATAATAACGAATTAATAAATATAATAATTTTTTATTGTAAATAATGATGAAGTTGGCTTTTTAAATGGTAGCTTGCATATTGAAATATTAAAGTGAAATATTAAAAGAACACATTTGTCTTTTTTTTTTGTTTTGTTCTGTACTTAAAGAAACGTGTTCCAACTATGTAGCCTTGCAGAGGTATAAGCCTTCTAGGAAACTTTCTTTAGTACAGAGTGGTGCTACAGACCTTTGAAAAAGTTTTGAAATTTATATCTTCCTTAATAGAGGGATAAGTGGGCCCAGAGTTGATACATAGGAGACAAAGAAGCTGATTTTCCTATCCAGACTTAATATTTTTATCTGAAGTAGAAAACCAGGGCAGGTGTTTAGGCTGAAGTAAGAAAGCTGGAAAGCTGTGGTGGAGCATGAGGTGTGGTGCTCTCCAGCATCTGAGCTGTTTGTGCCAACGTACAAGTTGCATTGCTTGGTGTTCTTCAGGTAGAAAGATGGGAAGCTATGTGTGTTTTCACATCAGGGGTGGCATTGCTTGCTTCATGTAAGGGAAATGCACATCCAGAAGTAGGTGCGTAGGCTCCTCCCGTGCTGGAGAAGAATGAGGTTGGTTGGAGGAGAACCCATAGTGACCTGGGAGCCACTGGCCAGTCAGAAATATAGAAACTCTGGG
The DNA here is from genome assembly GCA_013396935.1 of Baryphthengus martii. NCBI lineage: Eukaryota > Metazoa > Chordata > Aves > Coraciiformes > Momotidae > Baryphthengus > Baryphthengus martii. The sequence continues at coordinate 38,737 of VWZK01010198.1, read as the reverse complement.
GTATTTGGTAGTCTGTTCGTGGTACAGAGTTGTATCTGCCTTTTCTGAGGATCTGGTTCTCTAGTAATGATCTCTCAAAATAGTCTGCTTGTATTTAAAAAATAAATTGGCTTTTAGGTAATGGTGCAGTAGTCAGAATAATCAACAGGAAGAGGATTGAAGTTACCATCTCTTACCTCCCAGAAGAGTAATTACACCAGTGGTGTTTAAGTGAGGTGAGATTGTGGGTGTGCTCCACCCATGTTTTTGCCCAACTGCAGAAAAGGGGGAGGGAATGGGTCCTGACTTAGAGCTTACTTGTTTTGCATCCTGCTTAAAAGAGAAGGAAGAGTCTGGATGCAGCCAGCAGCTTCTACATCACTTCTTTATTTTTTTTTTTAACAAAAGAAGCCGTAGTTGCATTTTATTTTACTCTGTCAGATGTGCTGTGGTTTGGGTAATGCAGAAGACATGGACTTTTAAATCCAAATAGGTTTGAGCTGGAGGAAATAGCATAAGATATCTGCCTTGACTAGCTGACTTGTGCACATATGAAGGAGGACTGCAAATACAAATGTGCCTCTTGTAAATAGAACAGCAGATAAAAAGGTGTCCTTCCTTTTTAGTACTTGAAAGTATCCTAAAGAGACTGGGCACTGTGAAGGCTAAGCAGCAGCTGTCAAACAGAACTTTTTGTTCCTTAATATCAAACTTTATCTCCTAGAAACTGTTTGTCTGCTGTTTTTTATCTTGTTGAAGACAAGGCCAAGAGTGAACTGAACTAAACGGATTCTGACACAGTATTTAATTTGCCATAAAGGAGAGCTGTGATCAGAAATGGCGAGTTGCACTTAGTATAGCTTTTATTGAACACTGGTGGATTGGCAGCCTTGATGTAGGAAAAAAAAAATGACTAATGGGATAAAGTCAGTATGATTTTAATGTTAGAGAAAACCCTAGCCTGATCATTCCCATGTATTGATTATGGTGCTTAGTCTAGTCTCTTGTGTTCAGACTGATGGCGACTCAAAACTGGCAGTGGAAACTGAGTTTGAGTCAGGTTTACTGAATTTGACAACTGGGATTTGTAATGCAAGTTTTCTTGCTGTGTGATTTCTGCTTTGGAATACAAAGTTTAATGTTCTAATCTTTCTGGAAAAAAAAAGTCTCATCTGAAATGGTGATTTTTTGAGAAGCATGAATATTCTAGATACCTTGGGGTCCCAGGAGAGGTTATCTGGAGTCTTGCAGTTGATCCAGAGTACCACAAAATTCAGCTTTTTTTTTTTAAATACTAGATTATTAAACTGTTACCAGAGGGTTTTGTGTGCCCGCTCTTTTGGGACCAGCCAGTAGTTGTGTCTTTCCTGGTGTTTTTCTCAAAGAGGAATTAAGTGTGTAATATTTTTATTATTTCTTTGTAGCAATTTGTAATCACTTAATAATGGATGCCTATCCCTATGCAAGGCAAAATGGGAGGGAATTAAGTAATCATAGTATGTGTTATTTTTGTTATTTTTAGTAGATGGATATTTTTTCCCGTATTAAAGGCAAAATGGGAGGAGGCAGAAGGAAGGAGTATTTAGTCCAAAAGTGGCTCTGCCTTGCAGATAAGGAGTGGAAGAAACCAAAAGTACAGGCAAGGCAGCAAAGCTCTCCCCAGAATGCAGCATCAACACTACATAAATAAGGTGAATAACTATAACACCATTGCAGGATTTAGGAGTGTTAATGGAAGAATTTATGAATCCTCTACAACCTACAGCATAAATTTCTTCAAGGGGCATCTAATTATAAGTCATATTTTTTATGAAAACTTTTGAACATAATTAGCATATAATATTTTGATATTCATAGTAAAATGAATAAGTTTCTTTGCAGTGCACTATATAAGCATTTCCCTTGTTTCCCCGTGTAGCTAGTTTTTTTTTGTTCAAAAGCTAATTGATGCACAGCTACAGAAGAGGAAAAGCCCCAAACGTCAATACAGAACTTCTAGAAAGATGTCCCTGAAGTCTCAGGAAACTGCTGCATTCATTGTTTACAGTTCATTGTGTCTGAGGAGCAAGCTGGGTGGAAAAACACAATGGCAGTGAAATATGGGAGGCTCTTAGTCCTTGGAAATAGGGCAGACCTAATAGGCCTCTAGTATTCAAACACAATTGTGGTCTGATCGTCCTTGAAGGGAAAGGATCAGACCCCGAGGCCAGACCCGTAGTTAGCGTGATGTACAAGAAAGCGCACTACTGTGTAACAGCTTGGCCGGTAAAGATTACATTGCTGTGAAGGATGTAGTTCCACAAAAGCTTGCGCCGATGGATATTGGTGCTGCTGCTGTCTGCCTTCCTTCCCACATTTGTGTGGCCACTGAAACCGGTGCAGGGAAACTGCAACGGGAGCACATTGGCTGAAAACTAACCTGATGTAAAAGTAAAAGATTCATTTTGTTCATCTGCAGTCATATTTTTGTACTCTTATGACCTGGCTTTGTAATTATAGGTAGGTACTGGAAATTGACTGGGTGTGTAGGTACTGGAAATTGACTGGGTTAAACTGGGAAGTTGAAGGTAGTTTATTTAGTATGCTGTCTCTCTTTCGGATGAAATAGTACCATTACTGTTAATGCATACATGCATGCTCCAGTTCTGGAGCATTTCTCTTGTACTCCATGGTCATTAGCCTTCTGCCTGGTAGATGTCTTTTTTTCCTCTTGTTGGAATTCACGTTGGTTAGATCTCTTCCTGTTCCAATTGCAGATTAACTTGCAACGAGTTGTGTAGTTAGGGAGAATAATCTTCCTAATATGCCTGAAAGCTAGTTATCAGTTTACTATCTTTGTGGTCTTTAGAGGCAGTACCTTAATTCCACAGGGATGAAACATCCCTATAAAATTCTAAAGATGGCTGGCTATTGCCACCACTCCACATTAGACGTAGGCCTCAAGTTACAACCTTTTGTGCACTGCCTTACAGACAAAATTGTATCCTCTAGAATCTTCTTCAGACAAACCTCCGACTAAATACTAAGTTTTTACTGTACTTCAATCACGAGGTGAAGAGTTGGATGAAAGCAAAACGCTACTGAATGTCCTGCTGAGTCATTTGCTGTTACTGTGGCCTTATCAATAAAGGTGTTCTCCTAAAGCTATTATATTGATATAACGGTAAAAAGCTAGATGTGGTTTAGTGCCTGCCTGTAGCTATGTGATAATCTAGTTGCATGCATCGAAATAATGAAAGAGGTTTTAAACACGGAGTTAAAATTGTTTAAAACATCTTTTTTTAAAAAAAAACTAGTGTTAGAACATTATTTTTGGCTTATTTTTCATTCATAAGAGAAATGCTTTGTTCAATGGATCTTAAGATAGTGCTAAACCTGTTTTCCAGTCATGTCCTTAAATGGCAATTTCTAAAGGGTGTATGTAAAATCTTTTTATTCAGTTTTCTCATTTCTAATCCAAGTAAGCAGCAGTATCATGCGGTTAGACTCTTCTGAAGATGGATCAAGACTCAAACTTGGTTTGATTTCCAAGTAGCAGAAGAAACTGTTTTGTCCGCTGTTTTGAAGATGCTTTGTCTAGATGACTTGCCGGTCTCTCACTTGCCAGTCTTGGAGCTGATGTTTGTGTGTGTATATATTTTCATGCATGTGTCCTTACATCTTTTCCTTGGATAAATCTTTCAAGTCTTAACAGTTTTGCTCCATGTGGAACTTTATTTTATACTTTCAGTTAATGTTATTTCTTTTGTCACCGTCTCTGATGCTTCTATAACTTTCTGTAATATGGTGAAGGAAGGCAGTACCGTGTATCATATTTCTGTGCTACCTTGTTTGTGTTATTTATATAACCTAAAGTTTTACTTGTTGCTTTTTATTAGTACATTTGTTGGAGTTTGGTTGACTGCTTTAGTTTCAGTGTGCATTGCTCCTTACTCTAATTTTTTTTGAACGGGTTGCTGTAGTCGGTTCAATGTTGTCATATTCATCCATTTTGGCTACCGTTCTTTGAGGTTCCTCAAATTCCTTCCAGATTTTTGAGTTGGCCTAAATAACTGCTAACTAAAGAGGAAGCTAGCAAATGTTTTAAGTTTATTAATAGACCTTCTTCTTAGACTTAGCAAGATGCACTGGTGCTTAGAGCTGTTTGCCTATTCATAAAGATGATTTAATCTTTTAACTTAATTTGCTTTGCCTCCAGACACTTTAAATTTCCTGATAATATTCTGTCTCTTTCCTCATAATTTGATTTCTTCAGTGTCTTGAGGGGAGTGTTGTTGAAGGCCAGCTTGGAGAGACCAGTATCATTTAAACTTACTTTTATTCTGCTACTGGTTTTGTATGAAGAGATGCAATAGACTGTTCTCAAACTATTATAGTTTAATTTGTCTATTTACTCTTAGCCAGTTTGAGTTAATTCAGTAATTACAGATAATAACAAAATGGTTCAGGTGTTAGCCTCTCTGTCTACTTGAGCAGGCTGCTGAGGACTTTGCCCAGCTGGGTTTTGACCATCTCCAAGGATGCAAGGATGGAGACTCTAGAACCTCTGCAGATGACCTGTGCTGGTGTTTTACCACCCTCACAATAAAAGAAAATATATGTTTTTTTAACATTTAAATGAAATTTCCTGTACTTCAGTTTGTGTCCCTTGCCTCTTGTCAGAATACTACTGAGAAGAGCTTGGTGCAGTCTCTTTTTTTTTTACTGTTTCTCCTCATGCATTTATACACACTTCTAAGATTCCCCTTCCTCCCTGAGCTTTTTTTCTTGAGTTTAATCAACCCCACCTCTCTCAGCCTCATGTATGTTAGATGCTCTGATTCCTTAATCATCTTTCTCTCTCTTTGCTGGATTCACAGTGATAAACAGAACTATCTTCTTTCGGTATAGTTAGGGTATTCAGATTCTTGAAGCTTCAGGGTGTTGGAGAATATAAATTAAATCTTTCTTACCTTCCCTGATGCTGTGACTTGTGCTGACCTCACTTGGTAACACATATACCCTGCCAGCACACACCTCTAGGAGGCCAGTAGTCTGGAGCCAGCTGTCACAGGGAGGGGCCTCAGACCTGCTCAAGTGCATCCATCCACAGGGACACAGTTTGGGTTGGGACCTATGGTGTGACAGGGACAGTTGCTGCAGTGATTGCTGGGGACTGTGCCCTGTGGCAGCAGCACTGCTGGGCAAGTGTTTGCTGTTCTGAGAAGAGCTGCTGAGCTGCTTTGGCATGTCCTACTGTTGGCCAGCTGCTGGGCAAGCTGCTGGGTCTGGCTGCCTTGGCTGGGCTCTCAGAGCCCAGCCCCCTTCATAATGTGAGGTTTCAACAGTCATAGAAAAACAAGTATTTAATGTTTTCTGAATTTTGTGTAGGTATGATTTACTGGTTGAGGAGCCACATGCAGCTAATGTTAACTGAGGGACTGAGTGGCAGTTCAGGTTCAACTGTAGAACAGTGATGCACTTGGAAAGTATCATAATCTGTATTTCAGTTCCATGTTTCAAGATAGATGGATCAGTTTATTAATACACTGTAAAGCACATGAGAATAAGTGTTTGATCAGGCACATGAAAGCATCTTTAGTTTGCTAAATCTGAAGAGAATTTTGTAATTTAAGCTATTGATATTTTTTAGTCTTTTAAACAAAATCTGTATAAAATATTTATTTTTCATGAATATATCACAATTGGTAACTTAATTTTAAGACAGTTTTTACAAATCTTTATGTAATTTAAGATCATAGGGAAGAGAAGGGTTTGTTGGTCTGAATTACTAATAAAAACTTTTAATAGAATCCTACACCTCAAATATTATGCTTTGAAATGAGAGGAACCTTCATAAAACTCTAACTTACATAGGTGTGTGGTGATAAGGAAGACAATTTTTCAACAAGCATTGATCTGTAATACTTAGCAAATAATTGCCCTATTTGAAATTGCCTCTACTTTATCAACTACAAGAAAGGAGATGCACTGATTACTTGCATCCAGACTGATGTGGAACTGATAATATAACTGCTTTGCTTTAGAGCAGTTTTTGTAGCAGATGGAATAATATAGGTTCTTTCACATCTTCCACATTTTTTAGAATATTTTTGTTTGTGAATACAAACAGTTAATGCAGCCTTAGACTGCTGCAGTTTAACCTTCAGCAAATATGTACAGAAAGGATAATTCTATGAGAAAACATTCCCTTGTGATCTTACATTATCTGTTTTACTTCCAGAAATCTAATTTATTGCAGTAATAGCAGCTCTGTTTTATATCTTGCCATTAATTTTCATGGGAACTGGATAGGAATGACTTGTCTAATAGCTAAGTTAGAGTAGCAGCCCTTTAGGAAGGATGGGACCAATTTAAAAATCATCAGTGCTGGTTCCCACACAGAGGAAGGGATTACTGGGATGACTGAGCCCAGCCTCTTGCTGTTATCAGCAGCATGTTTATAATCCTATGGAACGTGGCCTGCCTTGTACTTGGACTGGCAGCTGTAAAGCAGCCTCCTTGTTGCCTTTTTGCTGTAATAAGCAGAAGTGTGAATTCTTTGGCTATCTCCTGCAACTTGCTTTGTTCAGTAGAGTTGTACTTTATGTTCAAGGGACCTCAGAATAGTTTTTTCTTTTGCGTTTTTTAAGATCATATTATTCATTATATATAAGTAATTTAAAACATTCTAGCTATTAATTTATTTCCCTTAGTCTCTACCTATTGTTCTCTTGGAAATGACTTATAAAGTGGGCAGTAAGGGTTGTGTTCTAGCTCATCGTCTGGGCTTTGGCCATTTTTTCAAAATGCTTCAATAGTAAGGTTCCAAGTACAAAATGCAAATTCTAATTTGTAATTGATTCCACAGTTAGCAGATGTAAAAAAAAAAAAAAGTTTATAGCTTTAGCTCTGTTTTATCAATGCTGTAACTTTGAGCAAGGGTAAAACGCTATGGCAGAATGTCCTCAATAAACTGTGATCTTTAAGCTTTCTGCTTTTGCAGTCTAGAAGAAATGAACAGTCCTTTCTTCTGGAACACAGCACAGCTTTGATCGTTGCAACTTCACTGTATGATGGCCAGGAATGGTGTTCTTGTGTACAAGGTAGGAAAGCTGCTTTTGCAGAAACACACACCCTCACCCTGCAAAAAAAACGGAAAAAAAAAAACCAACCCACAAAATAACCCCACATTTCTTTACTCCAACACCAGAAAGGGATTCTTCCAATTAGGGAAGTCCTAGTTTGAGCTCTTACTGTATTGTATTGAATGCTTAAGTGCCAAAGAATTCAAGAAAGGAAGAGAATGGTAGTAGTCATCAAAAAATTGTTCTTGGTGGATGTTGAGATGGGTCGTATCTTTGGAGGCTTTTGTCTGTGCTGTCTCTGGTATTGGCACTCCAGGGCCCCCTGTTGTCCTTGGACTAACTATTGTGACTGGCTTGTTTATTTTCATTATCCACGCATGTACTATCCAGATGGATCTGCTTAGTTTGCTCTAGACTGGAGCCTGGACTGTAACTAAGCAGTGTACAGAGTGAGCAGTGAAACAACAAGGACATTGGTGTAAAACAGAAACCAATTAGGTTTGCTCAGGGAACGCCCCTATCAAGAGGATCGGAAGTACTGAGTGTTCTTGGGCCACGCAGCCAGGGCTCACTTGGACAGTAACCTGATCTTGTGTTATAATTAAACGTGCTGGGGTTGGAATAATCTCAATGGGTTACGTAGGTGAGACTGAAAGCCTACTTATTGTCAGTCGGCTACACATTGAGCACGTACTATGGTAGTTTCAAGGTGGTTTGAACTGGTTGATGACATCAGCTGCTGTATAATGCTGTTTATTTTTGAGATGAAAGAAGGTGTGGTAATGGCGCTTTACCTGAGGATGCTGTTAACTGCTAAGCAGATGAGATTGAAATCGAGAACCTGAACTGTAGTGCATATTTTGGACATGTGTCAGTGGCATGTGTCACGGTTCAGAGTAACAACCTTTTCAGAAAGTCAATGCAGTGTTACTGCATAATATTTTTTTATCAGATCTTGAGAGTACAATTCACATGATGACTTTTGAGTTCTCCTTCATTTCCAAAAATACTGCCGGTGGCCCTTCGTTCATTGGTTTGTTGTCACATGTGTGACAAAACTAAAGGTACGTGTTTTAAAGAAAGGAGAAAGCCTTTACAGTTTTGGCACATAAAAGTGAATTTGAAATTGCCCTTTGTTCTTTTATACCTTCAAGTAATTTTCTGCCTTTAAAACACTTATACAGCTTAGACTCTTCAGAATCCAACATTGCATTCCAAGCTTGAAAGTAGTTAGAACTCAACTTATAATTTCTAACACTGCTGGGTGCAGGCAGTGATCTAGAAAATTAAATCAACACAAGGAAGTCTTCTGGAAGCTTAAATAAAATGTGCAAGTTTGAGATGTATTTTCTAATCCTATCAGAGTAACCCCATTTTTTACAAACTGAAGCATGGAGCATTAACAGCTTTTTACACCTCTGTACATATCGAAGTCTTTTGTTCATAGTGCAGCAGTTTAATGAACATTTAGTTTCATGTGGTGAAATCAGTGACCCTTAAAGATGTGTCAGGGGAATGGCAACAGAATTGGGTAGCTTACTGGGAAGACTGGAGTAGAACTGCACAAAATCGGTATGGACGGTGTTAGTCTTTGTACGCACAGTCAGATGTTTAGTCAGCATGACCCAATTAGTGTTCCAGATTTTTATTGCCTTTTTTAATAATAGGCAAAGAAAATAGTATGTTGCATTCAATTCATGCTACGGTATTAATCTTTTGTACATATAACACATTCACTGTAATATTAATGTATGCTATGTCATACAGGTTCAGTCTCTACATTGAGTTCTGTGACAACAATATACTCTATTTTTCTTTTAGCTGAATATATATTTCAGCGATTGGTCATTTTAAAACATTTTGTAAATATTTTATCTATTTATTAAGCGTAATTGTATTGGGAAAATACAGGCACACATTCTACAAACTACTCTGCTGCTTGTTCTTTGGGATACTGTCATGGTTGCTTCTGAGCAACTGAGATTTCATTCCTGTTTTATGAGGTATTCCACCTACCAGTCTTCTAGGTGCACGTTTTCCTGATCAGAGTAGGTAAGCATGGTGCTATAAACAGCAAATTTCAAAGATATGTGAAAAATTGTGTCATGTCTTCAAGACTGCCAGCAAGTGAACCTATGTGGCTGTTCCGGAGTTTCAAAGAAAAAGGATGTAGATCCTTAATGTGAGACCATTCCTGTAGGTTTCAAACTCAGGATCACAATGAAAAGGTTACAAATTTAATTTCAAGATGAAAATTTGCTGCCTGTTTTGCTGAAAGTTTTGTATTGCCTTCTGAAGGTGATAATAAATCTTAGCATTTATCACAGCTTTTTGTTGATAAGTAAAGTGGATTCTGTGGAAACTTTGAGTGTTAGTTTTTTGGATAGCAGCTCAGCCTGAGAGGTGGCTGGTCAGTGTTTATTGTGCAGAAGATGTTGGTATTACAAACAGTATTTGTAGTGTGGAAAGGCTTTGGTTGCTTGTATCAAGACATTGCTTTAAAAAAAAAAAAGCTAGAGCTCTGCTTTTCTTGAGCTGTTGCAGAGCTCTGTAGAGCATTGCACGAACTGTTCTGGAATTCCTCTTCGACATGCTTTATTTCTGTTTTTCTGGGAGAGAATGATTTCTGTGACTGAGATACCACAGCTTGGTCATAATGGCTTAAAACCCGGTCACCACTTTTCTCGTGCATTAAGCCAAAATCTGAAATAGAGGAAGCTCAATGGACTTTAACAGGTATTTAAGAGTGGTCATACTCAGCCTTAGAAATCTCCGGTAACAGTAATGTGGACAAGGTGAGTAGTTTGCAAATCACTGGCTGGTGTGATTGTAGCTGATTAGTACTTTATTGGATCTTACCAAAGCAAGTAAATCATGCTTTTCTATTTTGAAGACGTTAAGTGCTAGATTTTGTCCATACAATTTTTAACACAGTTTCCTGTTTTAGAAACAAATGACGTTTCTGATAAAATATGTATTAATATACTTAAGAATCAATCCTGATAGTACTTGTTGTTTTGGAGCTTAAGGTGCATCTTTGACTTTTGCTCTGCATCCTGCTTAATAGTTAAGTATCGTGTCATTAATTATATACATATATGACCTATATGACAAAAGCCCATAAACCCTTTAACTAAAGGAGGGGAGGATGTTGCCCTCTAACAGTCACTGTGTCTTGGGGCTGCCCTGACCTTAAACTGCGACAACAATTAATAAAATGTTTCATGTTTTTTGAATAAGTGCCTGTAGTGGCCAACCTTTTAGTGAAGTGTTGGGTGTAGTTTTGTATAACAGAGACATTGATGGAGGAATGGAATTAAAGGTTTGTGGCTAAGGGAGTGCGTGGATGTTTAGTGGGAATCTAAGAGGTGGTTAGAGGATGGCTTAGCAGCGTTTACACAAAGGTACTTGAAATAAAGGGAGTTTGGGACTAGTGTAAATGCAGAGGAAGGAAGAAGGAACCTCCACCAATTGTTAGGGTTGGTGAAGAAGAGATCAAAAGTAAAATCAGTCTGTTTATTTCAAAGGTAGGATATGTCTTGTTAAGCCACCCTCTAGTGAGAATGCTGCATCCACACAATTTGCTTGATTATATAAACTCTTATCTACCAAACTAACTTGTACTGCGTCTGATTACAGGCATGCTTTGCTGTTGGCATTGACATTTGCTTTAGCAGTTACTATTTGTCTTTAGTTACTCTCACCATTTTTTTAATGAAGTCATTTCATAACTGTAAAGCCTTTTTCTTCATGCATTTGGTTTAACTTAGACACAGGTCCTTTGACATTCTCTAAGTGATGAATTTCAGTTTAGTAAGACAAGGACATCACAAATGTTTTGTAATAGAAAACAGTACCATAGGATTTTACAGCTAGTCTCCAATGTAAGGAGTATCAGTTTGAAGGATTATAGTTGGGCCACGTGCTAAAATCATAAATAGGTAAACTATATATAGTAGTTCCCCTTCTTACCTCTCTTTCCTGTTTTTATCTGGGTCACAGTGGAACTGTTGAAGCAAATGTGGTGGTTGGAGGATTTTATTGTATTCTGAAATACGTGATATGTAGTGAGGTGCAATGCAGTCTTCCTAAATGGCACTGATGCCAATCTTTCAGTAATGCGTGGCCTCACTCGGGACCAGTAATATGCATTTTGCTTTTATTGGTGTTTTTATTTCTTTTGCCTTGCTCTGGTGCTCTGTTTTGCTGCACTGGAATGTTGGGTGACACAGGCCTTCTCAGCCAGCGATGGAAAATATGCAAGAGTTATGTTACACCAGGGGAAAAACCGAGGTCTGGAATTCAACTTGCAGGTTATAGTAGATGCAGATCTAGTCAGTACACACTAGAATCTAGAGAGTTACTCAGCTGACCAGATGCAGACTTCAACTTCAGGGTGGGCTGAAACTCTGCGGTTTACCCTGGCTGTACTGACTAGATCTCCACACACTAGTGGCAGCTTTGACTCCCCATTCACACAGACATCTACGCTTGAGTGCTTTAACATGGAAGTAGAACCCAGCTGCAGGCACCTTATATTGATGCTGAGCATTTCCTTTTTGTTGGGGAGCACAGCTAAAAATCCTTTCATAAATTTCTGAGTATGTGCTACATCTGTGCTGTTTTCACTCAGACTCACAGTATCCACGCTGACATGCACAGCAGCGCCTGCTAGTTAGAGATCATGTTTACAAACCCAGATAGTTGGATCTTCAGGGGATTTGTTGTCAATGTTAATCTTCTGAAGGTTTATCAGAACCTGATAAGATGGCTACAGAAAACAATGAACTCTTTGATGCCCTGATGCTCTTTGTAGTTACTAATTTAACTGTATTTGCTGAACTGTTCTCCCTGTGATGCTGTATGAGTTCGGTTTGTGTGCATATGTAAACCAGGTTGATGTCAAGTTTCTGTGGTCAGGGCTTTTGTATGGTTCTGTTCCTCAGAAATAAAGGTAAATTCATCTTGTAGTTGGAATGCTTAAATTCATTTATATAGCTCCTAAGAGAGTGCAATTGTACGTGATGCATTATTTTCAGCCATTTGCAAATATGAGGCAGTTACAGGCAGCGTTGCCAGGCATGATTGTGGCCAGTGGTTTGATGTGCAAAGTAAGCTACGTGGAAGGAAAAAAAAAATCAATGTGAATACATCAAGGAGGTTGAAGTAGTTTACCAGCCAACACCAGTAGACTTCTGAAGTGTGTTCTCAGAGGCAAGATACAGCTGCTCAGTGTGATCTTTGCCTCTAACCTTTCTGTTCCAGTTTTGATCTTGGCAGGATTACAGAGCCCCTGGCATACACAGGGGCCAGACAGTGCCAGTCAGTTATGCCCTGACTCTGGGAGAGGGAATTCATGCTGAGCCCCACATTTAGTCAGAGCTGGAAAATGAAAATTGCTTCCTCTCTGAAGCAGCGTGTCTCTCCTCTGAAAGCTGTTGTGGCAGGGTGTAATGCTTTGCCAAACTATCTGGGAGATGCCAGTTGGTACCTGCCAGTCAGCTATTTTTTTTTAATTTTAAAGTGTTGGCTGGGCTAATATGCTATTTGAGACTTTTGGTCATATGTTAATTTTATCTCACGAAGATGACCAAATACTTGTAAATGAAGTTTAGACGTTTGTTCTTTTTTTGGGAGGAAACTGCTAAATAAGTAAATTACCTGACTAGGATTTAGCTGGACATGAGCAAGTAGGAGCGGAAGAGTTCTGACAATGTTTTCTTGTTCTAAGGAAAACCCTTAAGAAAACATTGTAGCAAATAAAGTTGCAAAGTGTTCAGTTACAGAATTTGTAGATACTTTGGGGTTATGTTGGTATTACAGGTTAGATGGAACAATAATTGAAAAAGTGAATCTGAAAGTTCGTGTACTATGTATACGGATCTCTTGATGTAAAAAGTCCTGATTATGATCACATTGGTAATCACTTTTACATATGCTGAATGTATATTAAAATGTTTCTTTTTTTTTTGGTTGTATAATTTATTTAATTTGAGCGTTCTACCTTTTTTTTTTCTTTTCTGTAATGCTTTCAGTTTCTCTGAAAATAGACCAGTTGCTGTGAAAATAGATTATTGGAATAGCATGCTGCCTGGTTTGGGCTTAAACAGATGTAAGCAACCAGTGGCACTCCCAAGATTCTTCATGCAAATGAAGGGCCACTTCTTTCTTTTATTAACATTTATTGTCTGTATATGGGCAGCATCTGGAGGAGTCAGTGCTGCTCTATTAGAAAATGCTTGAAGAGTATCTTAACTTTTTTTTTTTTCTTTCTGCAATTGTTCCCTCCTCCCCTTAATGTTATCTAGACAGATTGTCTCAAGATTTTTTGTTGATCTTCGGTGGGAGGATGTAAGGTCTCTGACTTCCTGTATATGTCATCTCTTTACTGACATATATATACTTTACTGATGCAGGTTGCCAACATGAAGCACTAGTTTCTACGGTTTATGTAGCTGAGTTGTTTGCAACTACTTGCTTTTCTGAGCTCCCAAAGCACAGAAGAAAATGGAATTACAATTCTGTTATTTTACTAGTTTTACTATTATTCTTATTATATTTACTTTTACATTCCTCGTTAAATGAAGTAAAGTGTTCTCCATTTTCAGTAGGGAAGAGGGAAATGTAAAAGTAACACTTAATCCAATTAATGTATTTTCCTGCTCTGATTCATTGTGATGACTTTGAGCATCTGGTAGTAACTGAGCATGAGCTGCTTAAAGTCACAGAAACCCAATTCCCATTATTTCTGCTCATTGAAGGGAATAAATGAATTAGCAGACACTAATCTTTGGATAATTGCTCTCTGAGCAGGAGATCTTAGCTCTTAAAGAAATTAGTTTTGTAAGTTTATAGAACTGTCAGAACTAGTGAACTATTTAAAAAGGTTAACCATAAATGACCAGAAGCTGAGCTTTCAGTTTTTATTCATAACTATTGCAGTTGAAGCTTGCAATATACTTAATATGTGGCAATAGATGTTACCTTTTCCCCTTATGAGTTCTAGTATTATTTACCAACTGAAGCTTAAGACTTGAATTTGTGTCAGTGTTTCCAGCAGTACAGAATTACGATGCATGTGAAATAAAATGTCGTATGTAATGCTGTTTTAAATGACCAAACCGTTTTGAGTTTGAAGTAACTCACTCATTTTTGGTTGGCCATCTAATTTTGGACAAAGAGGAAGGCACGTGCTTTTTAGCTCTGGACAGACTACCCTGTGATGTTACATCCTGCGCGTAATTTTCCTGATTCTCCTTTATTTGACATCACTTAAGCAGGTTAGCTTTCAAGATGCTTTTTCTGCTTGGTAACGGGATGGACTTGTGATTTATGTCTTTGGGGTATTGGTATTTGAAAGTCATTTTGCTTGTCACTGATGGTCATCACTTCTTCGCCTTTGGAGAGCAAGGTGAAAGAGGGTGTTAGGACTCATTATTATTCATAGATTGTACTCAGTAGCCTTAGGCCACCCCTACTGCTTTGACCTCCCCTCCCCACCCTCCCCCCAATCTGGAAACATTCAGGGCCCCAAAATAATTAGATAAGCAAGCCTTAAATCCATCTAAAGATTTACTCTATCCAAATTATTAACTTATTTTCAACATCTTGTATTTGTAAGATAAACAAGGGGTAGTTTAAGTGGTTTCTGGATCTTTCTGACCTGATGGAAACTGTCAGTCTCTGTAGATTGTTGCTATGGGCAGTTTAGGCATTTTTTGAGGCTATAAGAATCTGCATTTGCTTCTGTCAAATTCCTATTCTACAGCTGGTGTTTACAGATGACAGGATATATTCCCTCTGATTCTCTTACACTGTATACTGCAACATTTATTATTACATCTATGATCAAAATTCCACAGGGATTCTGGCAAAGGGATAACAATACCCTAGTTAACTCTGATTAAATACTGATTTGGAGTAATTGTTCCATGCAGTATGTTTCTGCCTGTCAATGAAAACTGAAATTCTTTCCTGTAGACAGTCATTTCATTGTGAAATCTCTGCTTGAAACTTCCTCAATTTAAAGAAACAGGCTTTACTTAATCCCCTTCCATTTATTTTAACTACTGTCAAAATACTGTGATATAGAAGACCTGCCATATAAGGACATTATTAATATTCTTTAAAGACCAGGTGATCTCAGTAAGTCATGCTTGACTTATCTTTAGAGTTGTCACAATTTCATGTTAACACCGCTGTAAATTGGTCTTCAGAGTGCTATTTTAAGTAATAGGGGGAGAAACATAGTGAATCTTCAGAGTTCATCTAGTTAAGTTTGTTTGTGCATCAAGAAGTCAAATGCTTCTTCTGTACCCCTAAGAGTAAAGCAATCGTTCATAATCTAAATACATGTTAGTTACAGGTATATACCATCAGTGTCGGAGGTAGGTCTGCAGATGCTTTTGAAACCATAGACCTAGTGATGGTCGGACCCTCTGAGCGAATTTCTTTTACAGCTGTTCTTAGCACACTAAGAAAGAGGGAGCGTATGTATACATATTTTCCTCTCCAGAAACAAGTTATGGTGAGCACTTGTACTCCCCCAGCCTGGGAAGAAATTGCTAACAGCGCTGCATAACCCTCAAAATCTGTGGAGAATGCTGCAGCGAGCAGGGGGAGAGCAGGCATTTGGAGCACTCTCTAACAGTCAGTGTTCAGACATCCACGGGTTGGTAGCAGTAGAGGCGTAAAAAAACAGGTAGGGTCACAGGTACTTGCGGTAAATACGTAATATTTTATTCTTAAAGCACAAGCAGAAAACAGCATTTCCTTTTGCATACGGGAACTTCTGTTTCTGAATGCACATGCATACACGTTTTTAGGAAAGTATAAAAGCAGAATTGATCACAGCCTGTTGTTTTCAGATTTGTTTCTGTCATGACACGGCTCCAGTGCTTTGTTCGTAAAACCTGTACACAATGGAAATATATTAATTGAGGGAAAGAGGTCAATATTATGTATTGTGATATAGTGTAACACACTACAGATGTCATTGTATTTATATGTATCTGTAATTACAGATCTGAATTTTGATATAATATTAGAGTAATAAAAATGAGATTTATTAAATTTATTTGAATAGGCTGATACAAAATGCAGAGGTATCTGATTTCAGACTTCAGTCTCCTGTACCATGCATGTGCTGTTGCCATGTGCAAACCAGAAAATGGATATTCTGGGCATTTTTCAGTAATTGGGAGTGTTGCACTCTGCATAGCTTATCAGAAGCAGAGCAAATGGAACAGTATTGCTTTTTTGCCCTGTGTTGTCCCTGAGTTTTTAAGTATTTTACCGCTTTGCTTTCCTGGACTACTTCTAATGGCAACTTACATGATTTGGTATTTCCTAATGTCTTTTTATTGCTAATTTGAAATTAATTAGAATTGCTTTATATCTTTCTTGAATATTTGAAAGTTGGATATAAACCCAGGTGTCTCAACTTAGGAGTTTTACAGAAGTTAGTATACGCAAAAGAAGATAGATCTATCTATGTCTAATTTGGAATGTTTTACTTTAAAACAAACTGCTTGTGTGGTAGGTAGAGCACTTGCTCGTCATATGTAGATGTAGGTCCCAAAATTGTAAATTTTGATGTAAACCAGCTACTGAAATCACTAGGTTGCACAAAAATTTCCAAATGAGACCGCAAACGTGATGTGCGGTATAAATGAGTGGTCTTTTTGCTGATGCTAGGCTTCATTTTCCAGGTTCTTTTTCTATCTAGTAAAGTTTTATTGATGAAGTCCACATACTCTGAACAGTTTATTTTGGTTCATCTTTACTGTATGTTTCCTAACTTTCCAGTGGTATATCTGATAAATGTTTTGTCTTGACTATTAACATGCCCTTGAGGTTTTTTCTGCATATCTTTAAGGATAAGGAATCCTTCTAAATGTAATAATCAAGACCTTCTTACACATAGCTGTTAATGAAATCAGCATTGATTTATTAGTAACATAACTGGTTTGGATTACTGTGCAAGACAGAAGTCAGATTTCTTACAACTTGCATTCACATGCTCTCAAGCTTCCAAATCCTTAGCTGTTAAAATGCTCAAGTGAAAATTTGTTCTCATCCAGACTAACTTTTGAATACAAACTGAGAACATGGCATCGTAAGAAGCAGTAGTAGCTTAGCTTTTATTTTCGATGCAAATAGTTGCATACATCCTTGACCGTGTGATTTACTGCTTTTTTTCATGGGATCTGGATTGTGACCAATGAGTGGTTAAATCGTGTCGATGTGCTCAGCGGCATGACAGTGGTTGAGAAAATAAGCAATCTCGGTGTTAAACCTGATCATAAAGCTTTTTGAATAATTGAATTTAACTTTGTCTTTTAAAAGTAGCATCTTCAGTGATAACTTTTCCTAAGAGAATCAGGAGCTGCTGACAGAATATGTAAATCAACTCCAATTTTCTGACAGAAATTTAATGATTGAAGTTGATGTTTTATTTACAGTTATCTTGAGCCACTTGGGAACAAACCTTTAGGGTAAACTAAGGAATGCTTCATATATCAAAACCTGTGGATATTGTTGTTGTTTCAGTTTTCCCCTTAACTACAAAATACAAAGAAGATAAGAGAATCTCATTGCATAAAAACATTCTAAAACTTGAATTTCTAATGCTATTCTTGCATGGACCTCCTCCTATCAATTGCAAGAAAGATCTCTGACCTTTCCTTTCACGTGCCCTGGCAGTAGATTTTAGAGGAACTAGCCCTGCTTGTGAAACTTATCTAGCTGTGGTGTTTGTATTCATAGAATTATAGCATAATTAAGACTGGATGAGATCTCTGGAGACCATCTTGTTCCAGCCCCTGTTCAGAGCAAGTTCAGTCGCATCAGATTACTCTGGGCCTTGTCCAGTCGAGTTCAGATCGAGTCTGATATTGCTCTGGGTAACACATTCCAATGTTTGACCGCCCTCATGGTGAAAAATCATGTTCAGTCTTGTCTTCTACCTCTTTTGCTATAGCTGTGCACCTCTGAGAAGTGTGGTTCTGTTTTCTGTCCTTTAGGTAGCTGTAGACAGCAGTAAGGTCTGAACTGATCTTGCCTCTCAAGAAACCTTTTCTTAAGGTTGAACAAACCCAGTTCTCCCAGTCTTTCCTCTCATAGTAGGTGCCCTAGCCCTCAGTCATCTTGGTGGTTTTCTCCTGGTTGCACTCCAATATGTTGATGTCTGTCCCTTGTTCTGGAGAGCAGAAAATTGAAGGGGCAGCTCCAGATAGAAAGCCAAATGCCTGTGTCCCTCAGCCTGCTGGCAACCCTCCTGCTAATGCAGCCGGGAACGCAGTCAGTTTTTGTTGCTGAAGGGCACACTGCTGACTGTTGGCACCTTTCTCAGCATGTCGAGGCCCCTGCACATAGCAGCCCGGACCTTCAGGTTATCAGTCACTCCTTCCAACGTGACATGATCAAGACCTGGTGCATGTGAAGTCTTTCTTTTCATCCCTATTATGTCTCGTAAAGCAAGCTGTATGCCTTTAATGCTTAATGAAAGAAACTGTAATGCTGCGTTTTGGGTGATTGTGGATCATGCACCTGCAAACAGAATTGCATAAAAATATCAGGTCATACTTCAAATTGGTCTAAGCCAATGTTCTGTATCCAGTGCTGGGAACTAATGCTTACAAAGCTTAAAAAGTAGTCCTTCCTGCCATATACCTTCTTCCCTTCTGCCAGACTTGGAGAGACAAGAGAAGCCCGCCTTATACCAATTGCTCTTTTCAAAGTCTCTTCAGACTTGTGGACTTCAGAACACTTGATTGTGGAAGACACACACTTGAATTAATTTTAATGTAATTCACACTCCCTTGTGTTCTAAATGTGCCTTCTGATAACTTTGGGAGTGTCATTCCACTTTTGTTTTATGAGAAATAAATATGAGGGCAATTTTTCTTTTTATTCATATATATTCTCTCTCTAAACAAACAAAACAGACCCTACACCGAAACAATAACCCAAAACCCACCCTCAAAAATTAACCTGACACGCCACCACTCTCACCTGCAGTCACCTGAGTTCTGTTTCAGTATGACAAGTTTTGTCCTTTCAGCTCTTCTTTCTTTTCCATGTGATTTGTTAATATTTCCAAATAGCAAGGGGACTCCACATGGATTCTTTCTGGATACTGCCAGTAACTGCTCCCTGTATGTTAACTTCACTTCTTCGTGTTTCTTTTAGCCAGTTTATTTATATCTCTCAGGGCTTTTCCTCTCATCCAATGGAAACTTTGTTATTCTAAGAATCTTTTGTGATGGTTGAACCCTTTGACAGATTTAAGAAGCTCTAAACAATTAACATTAGACTTCTTTTGAATGTCATGTTACTTTAGCATATCCAGATAATTCTCAGTAAGTGATTTTAAAAAAACAACAGTGTGTAGATATGAATCATGTGGTTAAACCTCTCTTGAATAAAAAGATTGATTGCTTGAAGAATGACAAGTATTTAAAGCTCCTTTTAGATGGCCAAAAGCTCGTGATATTCAGCCAGTTTGAAGAGGCCTTACATCAGAGGAGGTTACCTCATTACGGTGAAGAAATACTTTGGTTTCAGTGCTTTCTAGAACAAAATTTAAGTGAGGGAGAATCCTCCTTAAAAAAAAAAAAAAAGAAACATTGTAAGAGAATAACTTTCACTTTTTATTGTAAGTTTTATTGTAATTTCTTAACAAAATTCAGGAAACATGATTAAAAATACACTTTCTCAAATCATTTACCAAAATGTTTGTTCTAGAGGATTATCTTTTAAACCAATTCCCAGTTGTATCTCTGCCACACAGAAATGGTGGTGTTTTTTTTCTTTTTTCTCCCTCACACAAGAATAAAAAGTTCTTATCCCTGTGTTTTGGGGGTTTTTAATACTGCTTTTATGTGTCTGGCTATCTTAAAGCTATGAAAAGGGTAAGTGTTCTTCATGAAACACCTCCCAGCCTACACCTAGAGAATATTTAGTTCTGAGTGCTAGAAAAACTATTATTTATGGTCACCAATTTTGAAGTATATGACATCTGTTTGCCTTGACAGGATTATGTGAAGATATTCTTGGAGGGCAAGGGGCAAGGAGGAAAGATATTCCCACATTGTCTTCCTTGCAGGCTTTTTAAGAGCAGGAATGACTCTGACAGTAGCCGTCTTGAGTATGGGAAACTTTAGTGAATTTGTCCTCTGTCTTCTCAGGGACCATCCTTGGTTGCAACTACCAGAGAAAGATAAATACTTAAAAATAACGTTGCTGTTTTGAGTCTTTTATTTTCAAGCTTTTGTAATTTCTCATGTGAAATCTGTAATAATCTTAAGAGTAAACTGGTTGTAAAACTACCAGGATCCTTTTGTTTTCATTATTAGATATGTTAATAAGGGTGTATATATATTTTTACATTTAGTCACTTCAGAGCTCCTGGAAGTAAAAGAATTGCCTCAAGCTAAGCATGATGTTGGCAGGAGCTATGCAAACTTCTGTGTAGTTTTTGCCAAAGAACCTCATTCTTGACCTGAAATATCCCTGCTGTTTCCAGCTGTGAGCTTCATGAACAAACACTGTGAATTTTGACAAGCTCATCATTATTCATGCAGAATAATTTATTAGATCAAATTCCTGTACTAATTGCTTTCCCTTTGTTTTTAACAAGCCTTACTTTGTTGTTATTTTCACTTGTTTTCTTACCAAGTCTTACTTTTGCCAGTTTCATTGGGTTGAGTCGGTAATCCTCAGAAATGACTGAAGGACGCAAGTGAAATGTAATGTTGCACTGCCTGGCTTAAATGGAAGGCACCACATGTAAGTTACTGTCTAAGAATGTATTGCAAAGCAACATCATTCTATTGGTGTATGGAATTCTGATTGGTCTTCAAGTTATTAAGCCAGGAACACCCAGGGAGAAAATTAATTAAACTGGAGCTTTAAAAGAACGTTGAATTTAGAGTGGTTTGGCATTTAGTGCTGTATCAGGTTTTTTTCCTCCCAATAAACTAGTGTTATATGCTCTTTAGGAAGGCAGGAATTTCTCCTGCAACCAAAGCTTTGCCACAGTCAAATAGGTGAAAACATTGAGTCAAACTTAATGTTGTGTACTAAGGCTAGTCTGTGTGATTCCTTAATGCCTGGATTATATGTGGATGGATGTTAGGGACTGTTTTCTTTGTTGCTATAGTGTCTTTCTTTTTTCCTCTTACCTGTCCCATTCATCCTCCCCTATTTGCATGATGAATAATGTTGTAGCAGGGCTCATTATGAGGCCTGAGAGGATAGGAAGGGGATATTTTATTAAAACCGAAACCAAACCAAAAACTGACACACAACCCAACCAAACATCTCCTCGACTTTCCATGAATATGCGGGCATGAATGTGTTATTGAGATACAAATGTCGAAGTCATCTGAGCAACCAGACCACATATGTGAATGTCAGTGATCTTCCTAGAAATCCTTCCAGTGAAATCAGTGATGAGAGACTCCTGCTATCAAATCCTCATGTCTTCTGTGTTCTTAGGTCAGCAGCTGTGTGCCGAATTTGGATGTGATTTTTGTACCCTGTAGGAACTGACAGTGGTGAGGATCTCCATCCTGTTCCACCTCTGAGTCATTAGGATTTACTCAATCTTTTATTTCCCTATCTTGGCTGTCTTGCAGCTTCAGTCCTGTTATTTATCTTCCCACATTTGCCTCCTAATGATCTATAGTTTGTCTCATTTTAGTATAAATGTAGTCCATGTTTCACTGTCTTGCTTGGGTGTTTTGAAGAGCTGATATGTAGTAGTACTGTGATCTTTGATCTGCTTATCTAGGCCTCATCAACACTTGCTATTCATAAAGGCATTTCTTTGGCCTTTTTTTCGATGTTTCCACACCCAGGCATCCAATTCTTTGTCCAATCACATCAGTCTTAATGTTTCCATTACAGAATGTCTCTGCGTTTGTACAAAAAGGGAGAGAACACCTGCCTGTTTCATGCCTAGCAGCAATTAATCTATCACTGCCCCTTAAACTACCAAGATATACTTAGACCTCTTGTCTGAATTGTTATTAAAATTATTCACTTTTTGTTTATTAACCTAACTTCAGCTACTGGTTCTTTTATGGTGCTCTGCTTTGTTTGCTAGAACCTTTTTGTTTGTATCCTGTCATCTCTGGTCTTTCTTCTCCCCCTTGCTTTGCTACCTTGCTGGTGCCAGAGGAAACACAGGACTCTGCTGTCACAACAGGTTTCGCTGTTGGGTCTTACCAGCTTAATCCTCTTCTTTTTCTTGGTATGTGGTGTAATATGGCTGTCATCTATGGGGTGTGGATATGAATAATGTGCACACAATGAATGTTAATGTAACTGTTATTCATACATTGTCTAGTTGCAGTTACTGTTTATGACTTAGTAGCCTTTTTGTTAGGCTTAGTATTATTTTTAGTCCATCTCTCTCTTCCCCTTAAAATCCAAAATAGGGCACAATAATTCACTTACTCATTTGGAATTACGATCTGCCTGTGAAGGTGGCAGAAGGTCGTAGTGGAGTTGCTGTTCTGGGAATAGCATTAAAATAAACATGGTTGTAGAAATGCTAGTAGCCAAGCTATTTGGTTGCTTAGATTGCAAGCTGATAAAATAAAAATATATTTTAAATACTCTCTGAAGAAATGAAGAGTACAGTGTTAATGGATGGAGACTGATACTTCAGTGATTTCTTTTGGTAACTGTTACGCTATTCTATAATGCCAGCTAACTGGAAAAAGATCTCTACCAAATATATACCAGTTCTTGCCATTGACACAACGAAAATGGCTGAGTCACTGCAAGAAAGTGTTTCACGTTGCACAGCTTAAGCAAGACTACTGCAATTGCTCGGCAGTGGTGGATTTAGGTTTCTCTCCAACAAAAATAGAGATAAAGTGAACAGTTAGGGAGTAAGGCATTGAAACTCCTTTGGGTCTTCTAACTCTCATCAGATATTTGAAGATGGCTGATTCCACAAGTTTCCTTGACTAAATCTTACAGTTACTCTTCTTCATGCCTTAAGGAAGTAATAAACAACGTTTTAGTTCAGGACTTCAGAGGAAAAAAATTGTGCTAGATAGTGTGTGCCTGGATCTGTTTGCTCATGGCGGGTACAAAGAGTCTTTTTAATACAACCATCCAGAAGCTTGAAGAACTAAAGGCATTGGTGAAAAATGGGGGAGGAAATAAACCAGCAGTATGATTGGCTTAGAGTTTTGTGCTGTTGTACGTCCTCATTTTATAAATAAAAGCTTTTGACTTCTGATTTTTCTGAATGCCACAAAATATTAAGTAAAACTATTGGATTTGGTTTTAGATAGTGGGATCTTTATCAAGAAAAACTATTCTTTCTTTTAAAGAATCTTCAGAAAGTTGTATCTGTTAACCGAACTTTGTGTGGGTTTTTTGTTTGTTATTTTCTTTTGGTTTTTTTTTGGGAAGTGGGTATCATAACTTTGATAATGTATCACCAATAGGTGGATCCAAAGTAAAAGCATAACTCATGTAGTAGGAATATTATTGAAACAGAAGAATATTGTTTCTGGAGTTGAGTAACAAATTTATTCCAGATATCAGTGTTTATATATGCTTTTATTTTCTATATATGATACAAGTGCTTTGCTACTCCTTTATTTTTTAACTAGATTTTACCTCCATAAAACTTAAAAATCCATGAAGAAATACTTTCTTCAGGAGTATACTCAGTATTTTGAGAAATAATTGGATGTATTAAGTGTAAGAAAATATTTAATACAGTATGGTAAAGGAGACCACCTGTAATGCTGAAGAGTACATATGTGAATGTGAATAATGCTGCAGGATAAAATGTGTGCACTATCTCAAGTAAATTGAATTTTAGCTCAAAAGAAACACTGTAGTTCTAAAATTATAAACCAGTGATCAAGTAGCTCAGTTACTTGCCTCTTTATTTATATTTATATTTTAAAGTGAAATTTTCGTTTTGCTGTGAAAGTACCTGGTGCTGAGTGTGAAATATGGAAGTTGTGTGAATATGACTATGAAAAATGAGCTTAAATTGATAAACTCAGTAAAATTAAACTTCTCAGCTGATGAATATGAACTTAAAATAAATACGGTGCTCCTTTAAAATAGTTTTGAGGAAGTGTTTGCTTTCATATTTGACTTGGTTTCCTAAGGAAAAAAAATTGTAATTGTTGGGAGAAGGGGGCCTATGATTCAACAACTTAACTGGAAGCTTTTTGTTTAAATTTTGTTATACTTTACTATAATCTAAACTATAACTGTTAGCAGTGGTAAATATTTGCAGTGTCTAGAAACTCTAGTCAAAATACTGTTGGTATTATGAATGAATAAAATTACTTAACCTCTTGCTTTTGATTTTTTTTTTTCTTTGCAAACTGGATATTAGACTAGATGGGACAGATGTGAACTCTAAATATACTAAGTACTTCAACAAGCTGCAGTTCATATATCCTGTATCTGTCAGACTGCTTTATCTCAGTTGCGTATGTGAAATACTATATATGCAGCAAGTCACATTCATGAGGGTTTATCAGCTGTATATCCAAGATAAAATTACTTTGTGTGTGCAAAGTAGCAATTTGTTCAGCTTTTTTAGAGGTATGACAACCTGGGTATTTGAATTGCTGGAAATTGGAGAGATAACTGTCTGAGTATCTGGGCACAAAATTAGTGAGAAATAGTTTATTGTCCCAGAGGACGATATTGGCAGACTTGAAAATTTTGGCTGGGGATGAGATAGCAGAACAAGGTCAAGAGCTACAGTGGCTGATTGACTTGGTTACACGGGTTACAGAGTGCAGGGGCTGTCACGTGTGCCTGTAACTGATATAAAGGGCACATGCTGACAGAGAGAATTACCCTGACATATGCTTTTTCTTTTATTTGCTCTTATCAAGCTTTCCATGCAAATGATTCCATCTTCCTATTAATCTTCTGAGAAGGACAGCACTTTAATCTAGTTGTTTGCTGGGCAAAAACTTACGGTACTCCTGGTACCCCCAGGGTAAAAACTCACGGTACTTCCTGTTATTTTACTAAGCTTGCAGTATTTCAAAGGAAGATAATGGGAGATATAATGCATGTAAAGCCTTTTTTTTTCTTTCCTCAGCCTGTGAACACATTTAATTATTAGTGTCAAATAGTCCACTTCTAGATCTGTATTTCCATTTGACAGTGTATTTGTGATGAAACTGAGTATCTGTAAATATTGGCAAAAAAGTCATTCTTTATGGAAGATAGGCATACCAAACTTATTATGTCACCCCACTTGACCTTAAGATTTCTTCTTTTAATATCAAATGTAGCTTTCTGCATAACCTACAGCATAAAATAATGTTACGTCAAAGACAGAAATTTGCTGTGTAGTTCACTATTTGTGCTTATAATACTAAGTGAAGGCACATGTGTCTGAATACTTGTCTGTTTTTTTTTAATTGAAGTGTCCTGTTTCAAAATAGACACTAGTTTCTGTGTAAATGCAGATTCTTCCCCCCTGAAGCAGATACTAGTTCAACAATCAGCTCTTAACATGAAAAATCTTTACCTGTTAAAGCATCTAAATGATTTGTCCTAAAATCAGTTGTGCTTCTCTCTTATTTGCTCTTTGTAATAGTATTTTGGATTTGGTCAGAGTACTTTTTTCCGTTATGTACATGGTCTGTTCCTTGCTGCAAATTTGCCTTTGTTTACGGATAGTGATTATTTTGGGGTGGATAGTTGGAATGGCAGTTTGTAACATTAGGAAATCTTTTATGTTTGAGCCTTGAAGATATGAATTTAAGACCTAGATTAAGTTTGATTATTCTGTAGGGCCCTACAGAACATAAGGGGAATATATATTAATATAATCAGAGAATACATGCCGTTATAATCTGTCCAGAGAATGCTCAGGAAGTTACTGAGATATGATGGGGTCTCTTAGCCAATTCTGATGGATTCAGAAGGTTCTTTGCATGTGACAAGTTAGGGTTAGTTTGTGAGCTGATTTATGGCAAACTAGACTCCTGAACTTCAAATAGCGTGCCAAACTTTTGAAGCTAAGATTTCTTTGTCTTGTCTGTCTTTATCATGGTCTCGCTAGGACTTTTGATGCTGTAGTAGTGAAGTGTATGCTCGTGCCATTTAAAAGGTGACCTTGATTTGCAGGTCGTGCCCCAATACAAGTGAAGTGGGGCAAAGGTAAAGGACTAGTAGCTCCATTAAGAGGAATATGGGTGGTCTTGAGGTCTAATCTATTCTACAGCTCTAAAACTTGAGCCTGTTGTATGACATGTTTGGTTGCGGATACGTTCAGAGTATGTGTGTAACTGTTGGTTGCAAGAGCAGTTGGGATTAAACATTTCCGGAAAATTAGGCGCTCTTTTTTGAGTGAAGAAAGCTAATGTTTTCTTATGCTGAATGTTACTGATCCTAAATCAGAACAGAACATGGTCCTTCGTGTTCAACTCTTAGGCATTTAAAAAAGTGAAGAAAGAAACCAATGTTAATTAGGCAGGAGAGGGGAGGGAAGGAAAGATAAAGACATGCCTGGTAATCAGATTTGGAATTAAGTATTTTTAGACCATTAGTACGTTGTACTTTGTTTTCTGCTGACTGTCTAAGACAATTTTCCTTCTTGTGTGACTACTAAAAGGAAAAACAAGTGATTACAGTCATTTCTTATCGATTTGTTCCTTGTTTATTCTTCCTACCACAGCATTTTTAGACTTTATTAAAGTGTCAAAGGTCAAGCTCAGTTTGCCGTGAAATCCAAATGCATGTGTTTTTCTGTTAATGATTGACTTCAGCCCTCCTTTAAAGGTTCCTGAAGGCTTAACGCTTACAATCTCTACCAGCAATATTTTGCCTAACAGTGTACTCTTTACTTTTGAACTTTTGTTTTACTAACTTAAGCATTTATTTGTTTTTCTCTGACTTTTTAAACCACATAGAAGATCTGCAGTGTCTCTACTAGTAAAAGTTGTTTGCCTGTAAGAACATCTTTTTCTTTCACTGTTTCAGGTTCCTATTTTGCGCCTTAAAGTTTGAAGAAAATGTCACGATCGGTTTCCCATGATACTTGTTTTGGATTCACCGTTACTATCTATTTTGTTGATATATTAAAGGGGGAGCCACCAAGCCAATAAACCCTCAAAACTCTGCCTAAGCTTTTGTTATTATAGTGAGTGTGAATTAGATGGTAGTTAAGTAGTCAACTAATTGCAGCGATATGGGGTATTTTTTCAGTGCACGAATAACCATTTTACTGACTTTTACTGTTTTCCTGCTGCTTTTGCTTACAAGGACTTGATCTCAATAGAAATTTTGATCTGCTGTTGTCCTCACTTACAAAGGTAGAGGGTGAAACTAGTCCTGTTTTCGTAAATGGCAAACTTGTGGAGGATGACTCTAATGGTGTAAGTGAATCTCTTCTGGCACTTGGTCTTCAATCTCTGTCATACATCATGTCAGAGAACATTTATGGCATATAAACCCTTGGAAGAAATCAGTGTGTGTTCTGACTTGATGTAATGTTTGGTTTTGTTTCTTACTCCTACTATATGAGCTTATTTTGCTAATTTTACAACATCGGTGAGTTTATGCTTCTTTCCACCTTGCTGCATCAAGATCAAAATGGTATATACCAACCTGAAGTAGGATTTTGGACTCTTACAAGGCATGTATACTGAAGAGATGCTAGACATGAGCACTGGAGAGTTTACAGCTATTTGTAAAATCTGAGTTCAGTCTTTGAATTCAGAATAAAATAATTCAGACTGTGTAATGACTTAATGTCTACTAAAAACAAAGGTTCCGCTTTCATGCTTGTCAAATGGAAAGGATATCTGTTCAAAGATCTCTTTATTGGGATCCAGTGGGTCACATATAGTTCTTAGTTTTCAACTCATTGTAACTACCAGTATCTTTCAGTAATAAGTTTATTCAATAAAATACTTGTTCCTCAAGGACAAGGGACAAAAGAAAAAGCGGGGGAAAAAACACTGTCTTGTATTCTTGTCCAATACTTCCCCTAGTTCCCAATTCATGAATCTTTGTATATTAGCTATGATCTCTTTGAGTGTGTTGTAAAAATCTGATTAGATCCTTTATAGATAATCCCAGTTCCAGTAAGCCTGTTCAAGATAGCTTTGGTGTCCAAAAGAGAAGGTATTTCCTTGCACTAATTTGTTTCTCCCAAAATATTTTATAATTTTCATTTAAATTTGGATTCAATTATTTTTGATAGTATTGCATTGGAAGGAGAGCCTAGCTCAGACATCTGCAAACTATGCACTTGAAAATAAGCTAACTGAAAGCTGTACTCATACAACCCGAGTTCAGAGTATAGGAAACTTCCCGTGGCAGCATTGTGTCATCAACATATTTTTAGTCCTTAAACACATACTTTCTCTAATGGGACCAGCAGATCTCTTGAATAGAACAAGTAGCTCACTTTTTTTGACAGTAGGAATTCTGAAAGTGTCAGGACATGCCTTTCAAATCTGCTTTCCTTTTCTACTGACATACCAGTCTGTGATCTGAGGATCGCTGAGTAATGGGAACAGCTATGTAGAAATTCAGTTGTGCTCCCTTTTGCCCCCACAACTAATGAAATTCCTCAGAATTAATGAGAAGCTACTGAGCAGGCTCTCAAGCAGTTTTAACAGGCATGTACTAAGCATGGCATGTAGCACACAAGGCATTTCACATTGTCTTTGAGTAGTGGTAAACTGGATAAAAATAGGGTTGGCAGTTTCCAGGAGGCTGATGTACAGAGGCTCTCTGTGGAGATAGGAGAATATTTGGGTGCTTACTGGGCCTGGTGGTTCTGTTGGTTACCTAACGTCTATTGAACAATTCCCTCTTGGAAATTACTAGCTTTTCCCTGGAAAAAGAAAAATAGGATATATCTCAAATGCCTTAGGCAAAGGGTAACCCTATTCCTTCTGGGCACAGGCAACAGGAATAAAACAAGGTTGATGGGGAAAAAATGTATCATCAGTAAGGAGAAGATACCGTGGTTCTAAACAATGAAGCTTACATCTATAATACTAATAATACTTTTCATGAGCTATACTTCTAAGGGTCTATTTAGCTTAGAATTCAAGGATGCCCTCAATTCTTGCCCATTCCCTAACGAGACAAGAAAAAAGTTTTATTCTTATGGCCTAATTCTACTTTTTTTTCTTCCCTGAATATTTTTAAGATTCACAAACAAGGGATCAGTTGCTGTCCTAATATTACCAACCTAAATTGTATTTTCTGAAGAACTGCTAATGTTTAACATGATCTTCAGAACCCTTTTTTTTTCCAAAAAGCAGGGATTTAGAACAATTTTCTTCCATAAATATATAGTGGCTTAGAATAACCTGAGTTGGGAAAATCTCTGGTATCTGGTCTGACACATCTCACTCAAAGAAGGGCCAAGTTAAAAAATCCATCTAATTGGAAAGTCATTTATTGCAGTTTCAGTTTTCTTGCCCTGTCACTATTCACCACTGAAAAGAGACTAGCTCTATATTCTGTAAAAATCACTTGTTCGATATATGGAGGAGCTAATTGGATTCCTTTGGAGCTTTCGGTGTCTTTTCGTCTGCAGGCTAAATAAATTCAAACTTTGTAGCCTGTCCTCATGTGTGAGCATGTTGGTGTCTGACTGTTAGACTTGCTAAATTCTTGTGTTACTGCTGAGTGATTGATATGGCGGATCGAATTCAGTGGGGAGAAATATCCAAATGCACACTGAAGAAAAAAAAAAGGCCTCTACATCAGTTATTACCATTATCAGGAAAATAAGATCATGGATGTTTGGAAAACCTAAGCATCTTCACTCTGAAACAGTTGCAATACTTTAAGAAAGAGAAGGGAAGGAGGGAAGGATAATTAGGAGACAGAATGAAAAAAAGTTACGTTAGCACAGAAACTCAGTGTTTACTCTATATTAAATACTGTGTGCAGTCGATTACCCTGTTGCAGAAACAGTATGATAATAGACTCAGTATAAAGGAGGAAGATGGAAAACTATCATATTCCATACAAAGGCCAGATCATAAAGATACTTTGTTTTGGAGAAGGAACTAGTATGAATAGATACGATAAAGGCATTTAAAGTCATAGGTTATAAGAGAAAGTTTAGCAGGGGTGATAAGTTCATATTTCTTGCAGCAGAGGAATTGAAGTATGAGCAGGTTCAAAACAAAGAGATTTTTTTTTTTACATGGTGCTGATGGCCAAGCATGTTCTGTAACTGATGACAATAAAATGCAGTGAAGCCAAAGCGATATCGATGGAACTAAATGTTCTGGAAAGGTTAGATGCAATTTCTGCTTAGGAGGTTTCTAAGCTGCTTGTTGCTGGATGTTGGGAAGATGTGAGAAAAAGTATTGCAGGATGCTAGCACTTTTTCAGATGTTCTTTGTCTAAGTGTTTTGTGGTGGTCAGAAACAGGATACTGGACTAAATCTGTCTTTGATCTACACACTATTGTAATTCTTTTGTTCTTGAAAATAAATGCCATGTAAATGTAATTATGGAGGCAATGAACTATGAATACTAGCTGGAGACTAGCAAATTATCTCCAAAAATAACTTTGAACAACCACTTCTGTTTCCTCCAAAACAAGATCTCTCAAATTTCTGAGCTACATTCATTACAAATCTTATTATGGAAGCCACTAATCCGCTCTGCTGAAGATTGTATGAAAATGGCCATAATAGTACATGGAGGTTCTTCACACAGTCCATGGTTGACTTATGGAGGAGTTTGCTGTAAGATGTTGAAAATATCGAAATGTTCCAGGAGAGGCTGGCAACTCAGGGAGGGGAAACCAACAGAATATTGATAAATACACTAGAGGGGGGAAAAAGGTAATGTCCAAATTTGTTTATTAGGAAAAAAAATGCACAACAAACAAAAAAAAACCCCTGGCTTAGAAAGTCCCTCAGCTGTTAATGGTTTGAGGCTGGGAGACTACAATACAGGCTTCCTTATAATCTTGCATAACTAATAACTTAATGGAAACATGAAGATTTTCACATTGTAAATATCGTTCTTCCCCTTTCTCAAAGTATTTTTGTAAAATACAAGTAAAACTCTTCTAAATATTGAAGTTGAGCTTTCAGAAGTTACTAAGTGCTGTTATTTAAGCAGTTACATTAACTCTGCATTATGATTTCATTGTAATAGGCTCCTTCTGCACAAACCTTTCCAGTGTGAGACAATGAAACATTTTAAATCATCTACTATTCATATAACTTGTCCTATATTTGACACAATACCTTTAAAGTAATTTATTTCCTATAACTTCGCTTTCAACAAAACAAGAATTTCACATACTTATGTCACATACTAATCTGCTATATTAACTGCAGAAAGTTTACTCTTGTATCCTGCAGTCTGTACTTCTCTCTTAGTATGTATGCTGCCAGATTATTCTGCAAACTATCCAGTGAACTGTAGTTTTACTTCTGTTTTGATTTGCTGCATGAGCTATACAAACACACATACCTGATTTTTGTAATGCAGGGAAACTATTTTTTTTCTAGTTGATTTTTGAATTCTCAGTTTAAACATTCTTCTCTTCACTTGCCTCGTGTCAGTTGTCTTCTAGACAGTAGTGGTTTGTTCCCTGTCTCAAGCAGAACAATCTCAGGGGAAGACGTTAAAGTTCTTCAAATTCATTATAGAATGAAGAGTGTTATTACTGTGTTAAGCTAACCACTTGAAAGGCACTTGTTGAGGATAAAACTGATAAGATTCTCATTGTAATGCATAGAAAAATTTTGATTG
Source organism: Baryphthengus martii (assembly GCA_013396935.1). NCBI lineage: Eukaryota > Metazoa > Chordata > Aves > Coraciiformes > Momotidae > Baryphthengus > Baryphthengus martii. The sequence continues at coordinate 6,923 of VWZK01010198.1, read as the reverse complement.
TGAAGAGGAATGCCGTGGGTGAGTAGCCTTTATTTAAGTTCATGCAAGATAAAGCATACCAGTGCGATATGGTATTAATGCTTTCTTTTCTGTTGTCTCATAAGTCCTAGTGTTTGAATCTAAAGAACAAACTAAAACATTTAACAACTTGGCTCATAGTTTGGTACATAAATATATATTACGTGATCTTGATGTGATGATGGGAATGATTGTATGAATGCTCAGATATTATACACTATATTTTAAAGTGTCTTTTGTCTTCCTCTAAAAATAAGGCTGATTTTTAAAAAACCTGTGAAACAGCAGCATATTTGTGGGAGTATGTAATATAGCTTCATTGCTAAAGACTTGAACAGATAAATAATTGAAGAAACAGGAGAACATGTACTTGGTTTATAGCTGAAGTACATACGTTTGTAGTGAACTGATATGAAAAGATGATGTAGCTGTGACTTTTTATTTTGGAAACATTTCAGTTATAATAAAGTTCGGGGTTTTTTGAAATCTATTATGTGTTTCAGTGTCTCAGAAACACGCTTTTCAGTATAGGTGCTACCAATAGCCTCTCTGGTCTTTTATCTTATTTTTTAATCTTGAGGATAATTTCTGTTCCATCTTCTAGGGAAGCTTGGGAATTGGTTATTCTGCAATTGAATGGTTTGAGGAGCTAATTCTTAACTTCCAGTGCCTTAAGGAAGGTTTAAATCTTTAAAGAAGGATTAGCTTTTCTTTTATGGCAATCAGAATGTTTTGTGTATGAATATGCAAGCACTTATATGTAGCAATTAGGTTGCTGTATTAGTGTCTGAATTAGAAGCTCTGGAATATAGCCAGCTTGTGGTCAGGAAAGCAGCCAATAGCCTGGAGGAGAAATGCTTTAATTAATATGTAATAACTCCTTTAGAGAGCTCTCACTATTTTGGCAAGCTGCATTTGTAGTATGAAAAGTTACTTATTTGTGACAGCTGTTGTAATTTCTGTTTAAAAAATGTGGAAAACAATTCATTGTACTTTTTTCATACTGAGTGAAACCATGTAAGGATGCTTGAAAACTTACTTGAGCAAAGTGAAAATGAAGATTACTTGGATCCATTGAATATATTTCATAGCCATCAATTTCCTCATGGGATCAAGATATTGTAGCAACAATTATTTGCCTTAAGGAAATTAAATTTACACATGTGCTGTTCTGTTTGTCTTTTTGGTGCTAGATTTCTTCGCAGAGGTTGAATACAGTAAGTTTTCTTGAACTGTGCATATATGTGAAGTTAAACTTCAAGAACCTTCTTTTCATTGAATAATAAAACTGTTTATACAAGTCATGCCAACAGCATCTCTTAAATTACATTTCTGTAGGACACCAGAGCCTTGTATTCAAGTGTAATTTAAAGGGCTTCAGTTTCTTTTAGGTAGATAAGTGGTAAAGCATCAGCCATTGTCCTTCCTCTTAACTGTTGTGCTGAAAATCAATGAGAATCTTTTATCTTTTAGTCTTTAAGAAAGGCATATTTCTTTCCTTAATACCTAGGAGCAGGAAGAGACAAAGTCAGCATGCCATCAACTGAATGTAATTTGAGTTGAAAGTTTTCACATTAGGCTTTTATATTTCAATTATTTTATTAGCCGTATAAGCCATTTAAAAGTACTGTAAAATATTTGATTTCACTAAAGAGAATGCTAATTCTGCATATCCCGTGCTAACTGGAAATTAGGACTCCTGGACTCGTATCTGTGGCTCTGAAGTAATTTAGTCTGTGACTTTATGCAAGCTACTTAAACTCTATTTCAGTTGCCCAGTTTCTTCACCTGTTTGTCTCCATGAATGGGGTGTATGTACCTGTCCATGTGAGATTGGATTGTCATAACCAGTAATCCCTGGTGGACTTGTCTAATGCTACAGTTGCTTTTGTCTTCTCACACCTAGGCAGGAAGGCTGGCAAGAGGTTCAGTCATACCACTGTGAATCTGATGAGTGAGTCTTGTAATGTCCACTTCTCAAGATTTAGCTGCCTTTTCTCTTGGCCTTGCAGATACCCCAGGTATCAGGGGTACTCTGTCATTGTTAGTGCTGCCCTGAAAGTCACGCAGAGATGCTGAGGACTCTTAATGATGGTAAGGCTGCCATTGATTGAGGGGAAGGACAGGAAACCATGGACATTGCCTCCTAGTGTTTGCAATTTCCTTTGGATGGTAGGACTGCAGGCTTTATACAGGTCACTCTGAGAAAGATGAGTCTTGTAGAAGTTGGGCTTAGAAGCTTTGCAAATGGCTGGTCTCCAGGTTGCATGAGAGCAGTTACTTGCTCTCACACCTGCTTACAAATTATAGCTGGTAGTTGTCTTGCAGCATCCGAAGCCATCTGGGCTGTAAAATGGGTCAGATATCTTAAGTCATCTCTTGCTGTGCTCACAATGCATTTGAGCTTTCCTTGACTGCAGAGGAAGAGAAAGGACAGACCTTTCATCAATTTGGTCTTTGCCTTTCAGTCAGTGTTACAGGGGCCTTGCTCTTTCTAGTCTTTTGTTCTCTCCCTTCATACAGCTGATGTTGCTGCTGCAGAGGTGCAAGGCTGGCAGGTCTCTCTTCTCTGGGTTGCTCATATCCAGAAAATGCAGAAAGTACCCATAAAAATACATCACTCTTCTTCAGGCAGTGCCTTGAAAATCCGTTATATTTATCACATGCTCAAAAGAAAAAAAGCCAATAATACCCCTCTTGTACCAAACAGATCATGGTTCATTGAGATCATTGTTTGCTATAAAATGTTTTCTTTCTTTGACTCATTTCTGTTTTCCTCTACCCATCTGTTCTCTTTTGTCTTTCATTTATATTGTAAACTCTTGGAGAAAACAATTTTGTTAGTTTGCTTGTTTATTTTTGCTCTGTCTGAAGAAAGCACGCCCTGAAGAAAGCGCGTTGCACAATGGAGTCTTCATCAATGTGTAGGGCTCATCGGCGCTCTAACAACACGGCTTCAGAGTCTTGGTAGTGATAGACACACTTGCAAATATTCATTAGGTCTCTTGGTTATATTTTTTTTTCTAGATAATTTTATTTGTCTGTATCACTGAATCGCAATGGTTTATCTAGCTGTCATTAGGAAAAATACTTAAACTTCCAGTTACACAGATTTAAACTCATTCCGGGTTGAAAGAGTTCTTCCATCTTGTGTGCAGTGCAAAAAGAAGTTAAAATGTTTTTTCTAATGCATCTTGCATCAGCAGCTTTTTCAATTACCTGTTTAGATGATCTTTTTCCTCAAATAAATGGGGACAGTTACCCACCTGAATATAGCTGCTACTATTGTGGTATAGCAACTTGATGGGAGAACTGTTGAGTATAAGACCAGTAACACATGTTTGAAACAACAACTACGTGATAGAAGGTAAATGATATGGTTCTGAACACCTATATGAAGTGAAGCAGAAAGTTGACTTTTAATTAAAAAGGAATCACATTTTCTTCTACTGAAGCTATTTGAAGATATTTTTGGTATAAAAAAATGCACTTGTGCCAAAACTTTAGTGTATTCACCTGAACCGAATCTTACTGATCTAAAGACTCGTTTGTAAACAAAGTGCAGTTTTAAAAATGTCGGTAACGCTGGAACAGTATCAGATGTAGTGACATTTTCCCATTGTATATTGGAATGGTTGTACTAACTCAAGTTTGTTTAAAGTAAAATCGTATTCCTAAAGTGTATAATACAGTATAAAACCTTTTGTTCATTTACACATTAATGTTCAGTATGATCTATATCTATGTAACTAAATTAAAATTGCTTTTCAGCAAACCTAAATGTTTAAAACTATTTAAGTGTAGAATTAAGTGAAATGTGCTAACTGATGTCAGAATGCATATGTAGCCTCAAAGTTATCTTTAATAGTCTAGTCATCAGTTAGAATAGTAGGTTAGTTACTGGAGGAATAATTGTGGTTAGTTTTTTTTAAAAAAAAAAGAAGAAAGCAAAAGTAATAACGTCTTAGTTGATTGCATTCCTTGAGCTGATAAATTCTAAATTAATTGACTATGTAAATAAGTCAAACTCTTTTACTGTGTTAGGTAAATATATTGAAAAACGTATTTATTTTTAAAGGAGTTACTCAATTGTTACTGAACTTTTATCTAAGATTTTGTTGCTGAACTAAAACAAATAGCAGCTGAAAGCTTAAATCACTCTGCCTTCTAAAATGCTGTCTTTTTCTATTTTGCAGCATTGGTGAGCTCTCTTTCTATGGGGATGGTCTTCTTCTGTTCTCCAATAGTCAGCATATTCACAGATCTGTTTGGTTGTCGAAAAGTAGCTGTTGTTGGAGCTGCAGTAGGATTTGTTGGGCTCCTTTCGAGTTCTTTTGTAAGGTAAACCAATTCTTTACGTTTGAAGTATTTTATCAATTTTACACTGTAGGAGTAATGCTGATCCTATCAACAGAATATGAAGGAGTAAGCAGTGCTACTTTATTTGTTAGAGTGGAAACCTTGTTTAATTTCTTTTTGGTTTTGCCTTTGTAACTATGATTTGAGAACTCCCAATTGGTACTTTCAACTTCAAAAGTAATTTAAAAAGTATAATACAACCTCTATTTTAGTCAGACTATTTTTTGGTGTAATTAAATACAATTTTGCCTTTTTACCTGTTCAGTGAACTCTATGAAATTTTCAGTGGAAGAAAAATAAAGTAGTTGCTGAATTAAGTCTACACAGCATATTTCAACCATAAGTACGTGCAGACTCTTAACTGACTTGTGCGAATATGTCAGTTCATTGAAAAACTGGCTTGCACATGGTAGGTGAATGTGAGCCTATAGTCCTGTACAAAACACTAATTATATTTTTTTTTTCCTTTTTTTTCTTTTGATATAGCACCATTGAGCCTCTGTATTTCACCTACGGAATCGTGTTTGCCTGCGGCTGCTCGTTTGCGTACCAGCCGTCCTTGGTCATTCTCGGGCACTATTTCAAGAAACGCCTCGGACTAGTGAATGGCATTGTCACCGCAGGCAGCAGCTTGTTCACCGTGTCCCTGCCTTTCCTCTTGACAGTTTTGATCGATTCTGTTGGCCTATACAACACCTTGCGGGTCCTGTGCATCCTGATGTTTATTCTGTTCCTGGCTGGCTTTACGTACAAACCTCTTATTTCCAACACCAAAGACCAGGAGGGAGAAAAGAAGGGAAAGTTCAGATTTCCTCCTGGAAAAAAGATCTGCAACTTCTCTGTTTTCAAAGTTCCCAGTTACCGAATCTGGGCTTTTGGGATCCCAGCTGCACTTTTTGGATACTTTGTGCCTTACGTTCACTTGGTAAGTGCGTGTTTCTTCTTGTGCATGAGGTATCGAAAACTACAACTACTTCCCTTTGTGTTGTGGACTAAGAAAACGATCGGTAAGAGGAAGCAATATTTAAAGTGCAAGTTGTGTTGGAGAAAAACACAGATTTTGATGTCTGTAATTAAAAGGGGGCTCTAATGAGAACTATTAGTTAAGCCAGTTAAACTTCCAGTTCCTGGTTCTCAAATTAAGGTATAAAATACTTTAACCACAAAAAGAGACATTTAAAAGGTGTTTTGTACTATTCCAAAGAGAATTTTTAATTTTGGGACTCAGCTGTGTACATTGCCAATGATACTTGTGTGTTTCAGAGAAATAATGAAAGGAGTAAATAACAGAAAATGGCTAAAACTTTGTTCCTTTAAATTGGGATGCATGTGTTAAAATGTGCATTTTTACGGTATATCTTACTGTTTATGGGTTTATTAAAAGCAAAATACTTGGAGTTTTTTGTCTCTCAAACTTTAGCTTTGTCATTTACCAGTATAGCACTAATACAACTGATCCTGTTAACTGGTGTTTCTAGCTGCCAATGCAACTGGCTTTTATTGCTGTCTACAGTAACTGTGATAGAGCTTTAGCTTCTGATGATGGGGAAGCTGTCAATCAGCCATTTCTTATATATATACTAAAGTTAGTATGTTTCCCTAGCAGAATAATTATTTTTTCTGGAGTACACTGTCGAACTAAGAAATTTTGATGCAACTTGGAGATGCATTATGTGAAATGCATCTGGCTGGCACTCAGTACACTACTTATTTAAATGGTGAATTGTTTTTTAATAGCTTCCTGGTGGGGCTCTCTGAACTGAAGTGGTGCAAACCAGAAGGCTTAAAAGGGAGAGGGGAAAAAGGACCACAGCCTGCAATGGGATGCTCTATTTAGACCGTTACACATCCTCATACTCAAGAGTGATAGAGATTGGATAGATTAGAAGAACTAGTACAACTATGAAAACAGGAGAAACATTATTATTTGTCATCCGTGATAAAACAATAACATTGATGATAACAAATGTCTTGAATTCTATCAAAAATATTCAACTCCTTTAAAAGTCTAGGGGTTTGTATGCAATCTAGCAAGTGGTGGTGTTACTGCTTTCTGGTAATATATTGGTTAGGTTACTGACTCTGCTTCAGATACTTAATTTAAAAATTACCTTAGGGTGGGGGGCTGGTTTGTTTGTTCGTTTGTTTTTGAGCAGCTGTAATTTTTATGCATGGTTATTTCTTGTTACTTAGTTTTTAGTCATATAGATCTTATTCTACAGCATTTAGACTGTTTCAAAGGACTGTGCAATCAGATGATGAAGCTATTGTGACATCTTATGCTAGTTCCCCATAAATTTTGATGGGACGTTTTGAAATAAAGTGATGTTCAGAGGAGTAGAAGGGAAGTGTTGTAGAGAAAGGCAACTGAAGAACAAGGCTATGCAAGCAGTCAGATAGAACCACTGAAATGCATTGATTTAACAAAAACCTCGTAATTTTTTACCAAGATTCTTGTACAAATGTTTCTTGTTTCTAGATTATCAAGTCAACCAGCAGCTTTAGTCCAAAGGGTTTTGTCCTCTACCTTTTTCATGTTATATAGT
>VWZK01010195.1:0-21718 GCA_013396935.1 Baryphthengus martii | reverse complement strand
CTTGTTGAAATCTGGTTCACCCTGAGCAGCATATCTATTTTGCAGGGGCATCTCGGAAGGTTCGGTGGCTACTGGGGTGCCATGCCTGCCACACCTTGCAGGAATTTGTCTCCACTGTTCCCTACCTTCTAAGACATCCCATTCCACAAGACAGCGAGAGGATAGGGAGCCCTCGGTGTCCTGATTTCTGTATGACTCTTGAGACTGTTTCAGGGAAGGCAGAGTCTGACTCCACCAGTTCAACTCCCTCTCACACTCCCTGATAGTCCTCGGCCTTACAGTGTCCTCTTTCAGATCTGACACAAGGCTGAGGAGGTCGTTTATCTGCTCGCATTGAATGCAGGTGGTGTCTTTGGAGTTGCTTATTGCAAGTGCAAGGCTCCAGTACTCGCAGCAGCTGGGGGCCTGGACACCTACCTGTTTGTGTGGGACCTCTGGGTCGCCACGTTTCTTCTGGCAACAGCTTTTGGCAATATTGCAACCACAGCTGGACCTGCCCAAGTGACTAAACTCGCTGACTCCTGGGACACGCTCAAATGACTCACCACGGCCTCTTTCTCAACCTTGATCCTGAGGTGTTTAAATGCTCTGCTGAGGCTGTGGATCTGCCTGCACCTCCCCTGCCTCTCTCACAAGAGCTACTGGCACTGGGAGGGGGGGAGGTGAGCCACAGGCCACATGGAGCCTGGTTTCAGGGAGAAAAAAGCCCTGTGCACCGAGTTCTGCTCTCTGCCGAACTTCCACATAGATGGCCTGGCTCTGAAACTTCATAGTCAGGGAGCCTGCAGACTCAATACACAAGTGGCCATTACATATCCAGACATAGCATTCATAAGTATGGTGTTGTGTGTCCATGAAAGATGTACCTGATGCTGCAATATACTGCTGAAAACACATCAAAACAATGGAAATACTGACTTTCTTGTACATCCACCCCTAATATATATATTTACACCTGATAGCTGTGAAGAAATTAGAAGAGTCTACTTTTAGATCTGTTCTTGTAAGGCAATTGTCATCATCACAAGAGGTTGCCAAGAATCTCCAAACAAATCTTCAAGGAAAAGCAAGAGTTAGCTCAGACAACAGCATAACTGAAGCACAAACTTCTGCCAGCTGTAAACCTCATCACAGTTCCCTCTTCTCCGTGAAACATTGAAGATCTGTTTCATTTTTTCAGTATAAGGCAAGTTCGGGATGCTATTTCCTTACCACCTACCTCAGCGGTGCATGACTCCAGATACATTTTGGCAGAAGGAGACTGTATTTTTACCACCTCCTTTAAAAAAATAAAATGTCTTAATACACAGAAACAGTGCTCAATAAATGGTCTCTCCATGACAGTGTAACGCGCATGGTTTCAGACAGTGGTTGGTCTTGGGCTACTGTCTGTTCTTGCAAGAGTTCACTTTTGCCCTCATTCATAGAGAGAGATGTGGTAAGAATAGGAAGGATAAGCACTTGCTGCCAGTGCCCTGAAGCTGCACAACGGTTCTTTATTGAGCAGCCATTGCTAGCTTTGTTTATTTATGGTAGTCCACATAGCCCTACAGGGATCATGGAATCATTTAGGTTGGAAAAGACTTTTAAGATCATCAAGTCCAACAATTAACCCTGCACTGCTAAGTCCTCCACAAAACCATACATACATAGATGGTTCAGATCACAGGGCTGAAATAACATTCTGTAAATTTGAGCAGGACAGAAGGAGTAGTGTCTTGCACTCTTTGTATTCATCATACCTATCCACTTTATGTACGTAGCATACATGGGTAGTCATAAAAAGCATTAAGTTTGATAAGTAAACATCAGAATGAAAATATGCTCATTCATCTAGATAGACTTTAGAATTTAGTATTCTAAAAGTGTTGAGTTCCCTATATTACTAATGAAGTATTGGGGGGAAAGGGCAACTTTTATGTTGCAACAGATTATTTTTTTCTATCAATGCAGCGTAACAATACTTGGATGATACTGTGGAAATCCGTAAACCAGAAAATGCTTACTTTTTGTTGTGATTTATTATGTTCGGTCTAAAGGATAGTACACTTTCCCTTCTGTTTACATTCAATTTATTTCTGCTTGTATTGCAGACAACATTACACCTATAATGCAGCGTTATGTTTTCTGTCTGAAATGATACATGATAATAATTTGTCAGGCTGAGTCTTCTTTAAAATATCAGATTGAGTCAAACATGAACAGCCTAGTTTTTCTCAAGCAATGGTGAGATTTACAGTGCAATGTAAGTTACTGAATGGTGAAGACTTCTTGATTTGTACATAAAGAAGCTAATAGCTGTGGCTGAAGTGAAAGGAGGTAAAGGCTGTAAAGAGAATTCCTCAAAGCAAATATTATGTGATGGTAAACCCATGAACACAGCATTCTTTGCAAATGTTCTATGGAAAGCACTATTGAAATACAGATATATAATTTCTCTTGAGTAAAACATTCTAAGAAGTGATGTCCAGATCTTAGGGCTAAGAGCTTTATTTTCTCCCTGCCAATTCTAAGACCTGGGATACAATTTCAGCTTTAATAATATCTTTTTTTTTTGTTTTCCTCTCTCTCTCTCTTATTTTTGAGGCCTTTTCTTCCTAAAAAATACATAATTAAGTCTGATGTCTGATGTCATTTTTCCACTTCTTCTCTCCCCATCCCTTCCCCTAATATAAGTGTGGTTTATTTGCAGTTTAATTTTTTTTTTTTTTTTTTTTTTTTTTTTTTTACCATGGTTGACTTTATTCTAATTTCGGTGACAGAGATGTAAGAGGAATAGCACCAAATGGGGAATTGAACTGTTGGGACACTTCCTGAATAGCCTGTGGAAATTAAAGAGAGTGATTACTACAGGCTTCTAGCAGTCATTTCCATTATCCTTATGCTCCTGCCTTGAATTTCCTACACTGAAAACAGGGACACCACATTTAAACAATGTAAGATGATATGCAAGCATAAAATGCACTTGCATACATCCATGCATGCATATATATGTATATATTTATTTTACTCCCTTGTTTGGACAACGGTTTTGAAAAAAACATAATTTTTAACTGTTTTAACATTAGTAAACATGCAAATCATAAAAGTATTTGTTTTTCTCACCCCATCTAAATGTACTTTTGTTCTTATTTATAATAATGAAATATATAATCAACTGCTTCTTGCTCTACTGATTTTTGCCAAAATCCATTTGTAGCTATTATGCATAGCAGTGTGTTATGTTGGCAGAGGAAAAGAGGTCATAATTTTTTTATGTGGCAGATACAACTCTTTTCAGTTGGGTAAAAGTTGGAAAGATATCAGTATCCATTCCATGTATTTGGAATAGGAACTGTTACATTTTGACTGAAAGGCAAAAGGCTACTACATGTATTTCTCATTTGCCCTAGTGTGCTTTGCAAAGCAAGTCGTCTTCAAAATTGCCCCAGTTAAGGTTTCATTAACAAAGTATGACAGCTTCCAAAAGCTGTGATTTCCAGTTGATGATAATATGAAATAAAGACTAAACAAAAAGAAGTTGTAAGTTGTGAGGAGCTGATTGCTGTTTAATTAGCAAACTGTGAATTAAACAGGAATTTATTTTCAGAATCATTCACCTCTTGCTGTGAAAATTAGATGTCACCTTATTAAGTATCTGTAACATGCTTTTTGTTTAAAAGACTACAGTGTCAGTGTTACGTATTTCCAATTTGTGCTAGAGGTCATAAATATATAGAGTGAGAATATACTTTCAGTAGTGGGTTGTGTTTACATTAATGAAAGAAAAAAAGGGTTCATAGAAATATATGACAAAGCATGTATCAATACTTGCTTCCTGATTACAGTAGTGTTTATTGTGAAATTTGAGGTCTAATGCTCTTCAAAATATCAAAGCTATTTAGTTCATATTTTACAGCATCAATAGGTGGGAAAAATATTAAGACTTTCTGATATTGCAAGCATGTCTGCATCCATCTACCAACAACCTTTATAGCCCAACAACATCATACCTGTTTCAAATAAGTTCTAATATGTCCGATATAAAAAAAATTCTTCAGCATATAACTTTAACTTAGTTATACAGTACATGCATCCCAGTATTCTTAATTGTTTTAAATGGTAGCCATGCTTATATGTGGTGTCTGAAGGTACTCCAGATTTTGATTTATAGGTTTTCTTATCAAATATACACCTTTTGTAAGTTCAGAACCTGAGCATCCCTAATGTTTTATGAAATCTTTTCGTGAAATTTTAAGCACAAGTTCTCTCTTACATTGTGCCTTAGCTCTAATGATATTTGCAGTAGTAGAGGCTGTTGTTGGGAAACATGTTCCTCCCAAATGCTGCATAAATAGCTACAGTGAACAGATATATAGTATTTTAAACAAATACTACTCTTGTACGGTGTGCTGTGACGTTTCATTGTTGACATTGAATAAATGGAAGTTGTAAGTATTTGAATTCAAGCATGATCAAAATACCTTTTACTCTTTACTCATATCTTTTAGTCTTTTACTGCTAATGCTATTTGGACAGATTGTACTTTTAAATGAATAAAATAAAAATAAATCCATTTTGTTTGGATTCTGAATGTGCTGTGATGTTTCCATATTATTAGAGTATCTTTCTGGTGCTCTACCTTATACTGTCTGTGTATTATGCCAGATTGTTTCTGTCATGGAGCCTAAAGATGCTACACTGCAGTATTTTTCTACATTGAAGCTCAGATTCTGTAATCAGATTTTACACGTCTAGATTCTTGGGTCTCTTGACGCGCACTCTATGTAGTATTCTCGATTTATCTATTTTAGTCAGTGTGTATTATAAAGGCCCTTAGTTGTGAAGTGTCTTGTAAATCTTTATATCAGAAGATAATTTATATTATAGGGGTTTTTTAAAAAAAAAAATCATTGTGAGGACTCAGGGTGATATAAACACTGACTAGAAGTCCAAATGATTTCCAGATATGAGAATTATGAACTGAACCATACTGAAAATGCAAAATTTTAAGAATATTGTTAGCTCAGAACTGAGTAGAAATAGGCGGTAAATACTTGTATGCTCTAATTACTATTATGAAACTTGTAGCATACAAAGGTATATCATACTAACAGTAAAATCTGTGACTCTCTTAACCCATTGTTTTTTACAAATTTTCATCCAAATATGCCATTTAAGCATGTGTTTAAAAATATATGCATATCTTTTTTTAAAGTGCAACTATCTCATTATCATGTAAACTGGAGGATTTTTTTCACTAAATGTCGGCTCTTATGTAGGAGTACTTCAAGCTAACAAAGTGCTTGTGTTTTCAAAGTACTGTTTTACCCTCAGAAAAATGTCTTTGTTTTTCTATTATTAATTAAACCTCATGTTGGTATGAGAATAATGTAAAATGTGTTAGGAGATAGAGATGAATATATTGTATCTGCACAATTCGAAATGTTTTTAGCAAGTATAGAGATAGGGCACCTTTTTGGTTGTATTTGTTTTTCCTGAAACAGTTGCATTTTAGATGTAGCTTTGTTAGAAATAGTACTGCTTTATATTCAGAAATGCCAACAAAATTGCTTTTTGTAATCCTCTACAACACTGATGCTTCTACTAAAACACTCCGTCTGTTTGTTTACTGAAGATTCATCAGGCCAGCTACAGATGCTATTTCTACAAGATCTTCCCTAGAGTAGAGTTTTAATTAAAACAACTCTTTTTACCCCAGCTGTCAGTACAACCCATGTAAAAGGCAGTAAGCTTGTTTTTTCAGAGAAGAGTTTGAATATTTAGCTTGTCCTAAAGTCTATAACCACAAAATAAAATGAAGCATTGCATTTTCTAATTCTATGAATTCTTTTCTCCATTACCAGTTTGCAGTAACATTGTCTGTTTGCAGAAGTTATTTTAGCACTTTCTAAAGCTTGCTTTCTTCATAAACAGAAGTTCACAATGCACATTCATTCCATTCAGCTGGAAAATATTTTAAAGGAAAACTTTGAAGACTGTTCTAATCTAATTCTTACTTTACAGATAGTGGGAGTTGCATGGCACCTTCAACATTTTCTTTTTTTTTACCCCTTGTCACCTTTCATATAAAGGGACATCTCAAAGTTTCGCATTCTTATTGAGTCAAATCTTCCATGCAGCTGGAAGATAGTTGACTATCAACTTCAAAATATAGCACAAAAAGTGGAAGGTAGCTTGGAAAAAAATAATAAATAAAAATTTGAGGTAATGTCAACTTAAATTCTCATTTACCTGCTGACTCACTATTGCTTCATAAAAAGACCTGGGTTGAAATAAGTAGCCAAATTCCTAAAATCCTTTGATTCTTAAACCCCTTGTGATTTTCTACCCCTTCTACTATTGCTAGTCTTTTGCTTGCTCAGCCCCCAGGAGTAGCTGAACATAACAGATAAACTTGTCCTCAAACGTATTTACCACAAAAATGGGTTACTATAATGCTGCTGAATACCTGTATTCTCTGAGATCTTTCAACTGCTTTTACAGGTTTTGGCTTCAATCCTAAAAACACGTATGAGAATTTCCAGTTATTTTGCCATCATTTTATGATCGTTTCAGAAGTTAAAAACTTTAAATAGTGACTTCCCCCTCCTTTTTTTTTTATTTTGGTGTTGAAGTTGGTTTGAAAGATCCGCCTCCCAGATATTTCATCCTGGTCTCACTCAACGTCATGTAGCTGTCCTGCTGTTGTAGCAGTGGATCTGTAGATCCTTAGTAACTACTGTTCCATAGCAGCCTACATGACTGATACCTGCCTTCAGTCTTCTTATCAAAGATGTGTGGGAGTTGTGTGTCATCTGTTAGTGCTTTTCTACCCTTGTGCTTAGCCTTTGCTGCTTTAGGGCACTGAGTTGGCAGGTAACTTAAAAAGCCATGCTAAGCATGTCCTTAGGAGCCAACAAGTATTAATGCAAAGGAGGGAGAGAAGGGAGGACAGAAGACGGAAGCAACAGCAGTCAATTACACTGGCTTAGACTACTGCAGAGCCAGGCCTTGTGTACAGAGCCATGTTTTAATATCGACCAGTAATCTTGATCACAATGAAGCGGTTTGGGTTTTTTTGTTGGTTCGTTAGTTTTTTAGTTTGAGCGCATTGTAAGCTGGATAACAAAAGAAACTCACGTGTAGCTGTAGGAGCTGAGAGAACAAACTGCGGTATTGAAGATAGATTCACAGTATCTGGAAACCAAGATAATCATGGAAAAGCTGACTCCATCATCTTTTTGAAAAGGAATCCAAAGACGTTTGAATGATGGGCTGGGTACCTCTCAAAGTGAGGATTTGTGTAGTACCTATTACTTTTCAAACCTCACAGAGTTCAAATCCTTGCCCTGGAAGACTGCTTTAACAACGAGGTCTGCCCTTTGTTGGTAAGGGATATCCTAAGCATCTGCTGTTCAGAGATCAGGCTTGTTTACAAAAAGATAAAAATATTCATAGTCCTAGAAAAAGCATTATTTTTGTCATCTAATCGTGAAGGCACTGCTTTATGCACAAGGAGACTTTTTTCAGTTCTTGCTTCTACCATATGCACTTTATCAAATATTTAAAATGAAAAATGTTTGCAATCACTGTTTACACCAGGTACTCAATAGATCCTGAAAGTGCATCTGAAACAATAACCCAGAGCTCCTAATCATATACAGCACTTATTCCTAAATAATTTTTTACAGATAGAACTCAAGATCCTGTAGACCCTTGGTCACATAAGAATGTAAAGATCCTGTACTCTTTGATATTTACTAAAGAGATTTTTCTGCAACTGAAAAGTTTGGGACTTCAAAATTAGAAAATTAATTTCTCATGCAGTATGACTGGATATATCTTTATACTGATGTGTAGGAAATGCAGTATTTTATTCAAATTTATCTTTCTGTCATTTTAGTTTGAGTAGCTATGCTGAGAGTCATTCTTTAAATGCTTAAGAATATATGAAGAAAATGTGATTTTTAACTTCAAATTTGAAAAGAATACATTTAAGAGCTTTTTCTTTACTTCTGGAACAAAATCAGTCTTTGCATGCAGTGCTTTTAAAACCATGAATGGAAATCAACTGGCAAGAAAATTCCTGAATATTTTTTGGTTATGAAGCTTTTCAGTTTTGTGTTTGTTTTAGGGGTTTTTTGCATCAGCAAATACCAGTAATTCTATTGTTGGGTTTTTTTGAAAACAAGATTCATACACTAGAAAGGAAGCAGGAATGTCCTTTCACCCACTCACTCTGGTATGTATGGCATAATTCCTAGAGTGAGAGAGAATATGGTAGGGGTAATGTATCCTTGAAACCACTTCCCAATGTGTATTATTTCAGATTTGGAATACCACAAATAGTTTATTTCCTTGTTAACATTTTAAACTGCCTGATGAATTCTCATTATGAAGAAATTCTCTGACTTTTTTTTGTAATACTAAAAATGCAGTAATTATTTACTGCAGACTATTAAGGAATCACTAGGTAATGTTTTTAAGTGGACATTATCTAAGAGGAAGCTACTTGGTTATTCTTTTTATAAGCTTTTTATAACACAAATTCTAAAAGACAACTAAAGCATTGATTTTGTGTGCTCTAGACTACAGGTAGTGCAGGAGAGTCTCTGAACAGAGACACTGCAAGCATTAAGGTATAAGAGTTGATGTGATTGTCTTTCCATTCTGAGTCCATTCTCTAGAGCAATGTGAGGGGAAAAGAAGTTGTTTCAGTGAGGTTTGGGACAGGAATCCTTGGAAGCAGAGCTAGGAGTATATGGAATTATCTTTAATGGAATTTGGTTCTCTAATGACTTCAGGGACCAATTTTACCTTGAACATTCATTTTGACATGTTTAAAACACTGCGTTATTGAAGACTAGTCTTTCCCTTTGGGTTACGTGCAGGAACACATGCTGTGATCAGCCCAGATCCTTTCCACATCTCTCAAACTCCATAGACTTCTTTTTTCACAGTACCTTCAGGGTTCTACCCCTGCACTTGCTTAACTCCTGACAGGGTGTTTAGTTAATTACCTTACCCCTTCACAACCAGATGAATGAGGGAACACATATTCTTGAGCTGCTTTGGGACGCTGCGCAGACTAGCCAGCAAACTAAGCACCAGAGATAACTCTCAAGCTGTTCCTTAAGAGGGACTACCTGTTCAGCTAGTGATGTAGGAAATTCAATATCATAAATAGTATTTATTAAGAGTGAGCAAAAGGTTCAAAACAGCAATGAAGGAATTCAAATAACATGACTGCAGAAGCCTCACTTTCACAGGTTAAAAATCCCAACTTGAAAGTAGTGTAAAATAAGGCCTGTATTTTCCAGCTCAGATACAGCTAGTTCTTCTTTATAAGATTAAGAATGCCATTAAAATACATTTATATATATTTATCTCCCATTATTGGAATCATCAAGTTATATCTTATGTGTGTTTTAGAGACAAGATTTCACTTTAGAGGAAGGACCATGAAAACCTTTTAATAAACTGGAATCTCTAGCCTCCTTTAATAAGTATCCCACGTTGGGACTATTTCAGGGTCTCACCAGAATTTCTTGTATGAATTTGTTGTATGTATATAAATTCAGGCATTTTGAGGGAAAAAAGGTAAAATAATTTTTTAAGTTGTAAAACAAAGAACTGCGTATGTACTGGGTTGAGTAAATTAAGTCATTTTCAAAGCATCATGTTCCTAAGGATTGGTCCTTTCTAGATTTATATATTGCTACTAAATATATTATTTTATTGTATTTTTTTTCCTATGTCCTGGCTATACAAAGCTTCCAACTGTTGGAGAAATTGGACAAATCAACATGAAAGGCACTTTTTTTTTTCCTTTAGTTTGCACACTTATTTATAGTTTACACATTTTTTAGCTTGATTCTGTTTCTCAACTGCCTACTTATCTTCATGGAGTGAAGGATAAGACAGGATAATTTGTATGATAAGGATGGATAATGATAACAATACTTATAGAAAACTCAGTACTAGTCTATCATATGGATACAGTACTTCCAATATGTCATACTTAAAAGTTGCTAGAAATTTATGCTGAGTAAGATCTGGGTAATGGATTTTCAGTGGCTGAAGCAAAATAACTTTATACCAAGAATGAGTTTAGGTCAAGTTTTGGTAGATTTTAATGATAATATTTATACAAAATGTTCTAAAAAAGTTTTGCTTTTGACTTGGAAGTTTATTAGCACAAACCATAAACCAGCTATGTATTTAGATAACTGAAACATTTTTAAATATCAATGATCCTGTTTTCAGTGGTTGCTAATGGGTAAGCAGACATACTGTGGGAAAGATTTCATTACTTTATAGTTATTTTTACACTTATACCTATATACATTTCACCGATTTTCTAACTGAAATGCAACATTCAAAGTAATTTGATTGTGTCATATCTATAAATGGAAATTTTGTTTTAGTGGAGGGGATAGAAGTTTTATATAAAAATTCCTTTTAAACAGGACAGTAGTCATCATTTCAGGATCAATGTGCTAAGGAGACAGTCATGACCTAGCAAAATACAAAAGCCCGAATGTTATGTAAAAAAGTCGGTAAAAACTGAGAATGTAACCCTTCTAATAAATTCATTACTGACTGATTCATATTTATTTTTCACACCTTTTTCACAATATAGTTGATCTGAATATTACAAGAAGACTTTTTCATATGTTTCATTTATGTCCTTAGTTTTGCCTAGTTTTTTGTTTGGGTGAGGGTTTTTTGTGTGCCTTGGGTTAGGTTTTTAGTTTTTGGTTTTGCTGTTTGCTGTGTTTTTTTGTTATGAGGTTGTTTTTTATATTTTGATAGTATATTTTTATGTAACAGCTTTTCGTAATGGAATTTTTCTTGGTTTCTGCATATCATAAATCATTTACCTTGATCAGCTATGGTGTGTGTCATAAAAAACCTGCAAATACCTTACTCATTGTTTTAAAGAATCTGATAATAACTGTTGATGAAGACGTAAACTGAGATTTCTTAATGTAGAGATCTAAGATTATGTCTCTAGGTGTGTCTGAATGAGCCTTTCCTTTCAGGTGAGGCAGGTCCTTGTGAACCTCCTCACTTAAGACATCTCAGTTCATATACTGGGGCAGTCTTGGAGATCAGAACTGGAACTGAGCATTTTTGGGGGGACGTAGGGAACAAGACAACAAGGCTCTGGTTGCATAGAAATAAATTATAGAGTTATGTTAGAAGTTGATTTAACTTTCCAGTGGACTCGATTATTTAATGTTTATAACTTCTCAGAGTATTCTAAAGAGTGAAATCTTCAAGGTCACTAGAAATAATTTCAATAAATCTTCATGGATGCACCCATATTTATGTTACTGTGTCAGGAAGTGGAAGGGAGCGAACCCCAAATGTACAGGTTTTCCCATAGACAGCCAATGGAATGTATAACATGGTACCCCGAAATGTCAGTGTTATAGAGAAGATGCTTCTGTTCCCTTAAGCCTTAAGCAGTTAACTAGAGATGATGATCCATGGAAGGAGGAGAGGAGATGCCTAAGTTCTCTATCCATTACATTTGGTCGTTAAGGTGTCTTCTCATCTGAGCTGAAATAATTGGTTGAGCGGTTCTACTATTCTGTGCTAGTCTGAGCTGGAATATATTTTCCAAAATGTATATTCTAGCAACTGCCCTCCAAAAAAGGGAGAAGAATGTGTCTCCTTTCTCTGCCAGCTTCATCTGAGACTGTAGTCTTACCATGTTCCTTTTGAGCTACCTTCAGAAAAAACAACTCATTCATGATACGTACAACTATTTGTAGTTCAGGTATTTTATTGAGTTATTCTACTGAATGAAATCAGCTCTTGGAAGAGAATGATAGAAAAGGTACAAGGAATGGAAGAATGGAACAAGGTTAGGTATGGCAAAGAAGAAAGGAAGGAATAGCAGAATAGATGTGTGATGAGGAGGGAAGAGGGACAAACCTTCTTATTTTGACAATACCAAATTGCATGTTTGTTATGTATTTGCAAGCTTTCAGGTAGCTGAAATCAGTTCAAGGAAGGTTCCAGTTAATCTGTGACAAGGTAAACTTGTGTGGCCTGAAAAGGAGGTGTGAGGATGTGATCAAGATGCTACTTTTTCAGTATTGTTGGGCTGTTGTCAGTAAAGCAATATTCTTCTTTTCCTCATCAAAAAGAATATAATAGATTTGTCTTAACATTGTTCAGTGGTACCACTTGGTTTTAACCAAAAAAAATATTCAAAATTTACTGAAGGAAATAATCTGCAAGTCGTCTGGAGTTAATCAAAAACACCCCCTCAAAAGAGTCAAATGCAACTTGAAGTCTATTTGGAAAGGACAAAAATAATCTGCTTTCTGTTGTATATATAGGCAGAGCACTTTAGTGCTCTTAATTTTCCCTTAAAGAGCTCACTTACTAAAGAGCAATGATTTAAATCACCTTGAGTATTGTGTTATACTGTCTCTAAGGATATGATCACTATTCTCTTTAAGACTGCAGTTCTAATGCTGCCACCTTCAAGGTTTGTATGTCTCTTGTACAAATGAAGTATGATGTTGCAATGCAAACATGTTATGCTATTCCATCAGCCCTACAGAGATAACAAAAGGAAGGATAATCTGTTGTGCTAGGTGAAAGGAGAATTCAATGTATTCTTTGTATTATGATTATGGTATAAGATTAAAATAAATAGACTTAAAAATGAGTTCAGTTTCATATCTTGCATATATTGGTCTTCATCCTCCCTCTCAATTCACCAAATATTTGGAAGATGGGAAAATTAAGAACAACTTTACATCATGTTTATGATGGAGTAGCAGAAAGCTTAGTACAGATAAAGTGTTTGGAGAGATGCTCAACTCTTACACCTCTATGTGAAGCATGAGGGTTTTTTTCAGGGACTTAAAAGGAAGATGGATTTTTTTTTTTTTCTTTCTTCCAGTTTTGTGTGGAGTCAAACAAATCCATCTAATTGCTTTTCTAATTGCAAAGCAGGTAGGCACCCCACAGCCCTTCTAAAAGATTATTTAATTGCTATGTTTAAATAATAAGCCATTGCTGTCTTCACCACAGATAAATATTTCTGGAAATACTCTTGTTCAGAAGTGTATGAAGGGTGATGGTAGTGTACAGAAATTCAAGATGAAAGATTAGCCTTTGACAAAGTTTATAAGCACCTGCAGACAGGGGGTGGGGGAAAAAAGTTAAAATGCAAATTTGCTCTCTTTTGAAGCAAATGATGGACAATAAATGAAATTATATCAGAATCTTCTAGGAGTTACGTGTATACACATAAGCATAATTCATAATAAACCAGAAAATAACAATCAAATGTCTGTATTTAAATGCATATCTAAATTGCATCTGGTGAAATCTGTTTAGTTAGGTATTTTGTTGTATCTTTCACTAGGTGGTATTATAAATGTAACTTCTTTACTAAGTAAAACGCACTTATATGAATGTATTTGCCAACAAAATATTTCAGAAAAAAAAATATTCAAACTGTAAGTCTGGCAGTTACTAGAGAGACTTGGAAGTTTTCAAATTCCTGTTTTTGATCTTGTGTGTGTTCATTTTAGGTCTTACTTATCTGCTTCTATTTCACCTTAATCTTTTTCTATCAATATTATTTCATAAGAAGTTCACAAAAACATCAGTTTTGCAAAGGATTTGGAGAACATCCGTTATTATTTTGCAAGATTGTGGTTTTGTGTTATATAAATCATAGGTGATACGCACAACCCTTGAGTGTGTAACTGATTAGAATGGTGATTTTGTATTTTTCTTCATTTTATTCCTTCTGTTCTGTGACGTAAGTAACAATAAAAACCCATTAAAGTATCTACCCAGCTTTCTCCAACCACTTCAAGTGACTTTTTACACATACAGTTCCTGATAAGCTTCATTAAGACATTTTTGGTCCCAACACCCCCGTTCTTCTTCAGGGACTTAGTGTAGTATTTTAAAATGCTTTGAGTTTTTCCACTTCTATGTAATTTCTGGTCATTCATTGAAGACAAGTGGAGTCATATTGCCCCCAGCAGGGAAAGCACAGAACACAGTTGCATTCCTCTATATCAAGCCCAAAGCGCAGTGCTTATGTGGATTTACAGGATGTAAGGATATACGGTGGATATAAGGACTGTGTGTTAGCAGAGTAATTTTTGAGGAATATATAAATGTAGCATATAAACAACCAATCTGAATATAGCATGTTATAATAACCAGATTTTTTTTTCTTATGTTTTTGAAACTTATAACTTGTTTCAGTATGCACGGCAGTAGTTCATATAAAGAACTTTGCTTTGTCAAACTGTTTTCAAGATTGGTCCAGTATATTTTTCAGAGTGTTTTTAAGACATAGTTTGATAATCTTTCCTTAAGTATACACAAAATTCCTTTTTGTCATAGTGGCTGGAATATTTTTTAACAGAATTCAACATATATAAATGATACAATGAAGTGTGGGTTTTGGTTATTTTTAAAGAAAGTAAGTTTTTCATTTAAGAGGTGGCAAAAATCTCATAGCATATCATTTAGTAAAGAGCTATGGAGATAACTATTGGTTTAGTTCACTTATGATTTTTACTAATGCTGCATATACTCATATTTGTGTGCAAAAATTTGACCTCTTTGGTCATTACATTCTGTAGCAACTTTGACTTTATCCTGTACTAGAATCTTACTCAGAATCACTGATTAAATAGCTACTTTTTAAAAAATGTGTGAAGCATAGCATGACATTAGTTCCTTACCTTGACTAAGATTATCTTTTGATACAAATTTATTTTCAGCTTTTCTATTAACATTTTAAATTTAAAAAAAAAAAAAAAAATCACATAGATAGTAAGTCCTCTGACATATCACTTGATAAAATGTGATAGAACTTAAATATGTTAAACCTTAAATAAAATTTGCTACCCAATATCAAAGAATGTCAGCTTAAATTATAAGGTTCATTAAAGTTTGTGTACTTTCTTTGGATTTTATTATAGTTAAGATACTTAATGTCTGATAAGATAAAACATTTCTTTCTGTTATTGTTAAAGTAGTTGCATCTACAAGACTTTTTAACTCTTCTTGAACAACATCCTAGATCTATAAGCGTATTTAAGTATAGGTGGTTGGACTGGAAACTTACTGTGCATGTCAGGCTGATATTTCTCTTATTTGTTTGTGTTAAGAGGGAGGAATAGCTTAGTCGTTTCTGAGAAAAGAGCTAAAGAAGACTGCCGATTTTGCACATTTAAAAGATTTGATGACACTTTCTTTGTGACTGTGGTCACTGTGATTTAGTAGGTACTTAAAAGTTACCACAGTGCTGGGATTTATGCCAGGTTGTGTGTCTTACCCTTTTGTTGCTATAAGCCTTGGGAAGGAAAATTATAGTTTGAACATATTCTGTTGGTATGCTGCTGGGACAGTGATGAGACTGAAAACTTCTTCTAAGAAAAAAAGTACTCGTAAATGCTACTGCTGAGTGGTTTGTGCATGTGCTCTTCCATTCTGTCATGGCATGTGGCCAACCAGAGTATATGCTAACCCCAAACACATGCTTTTTCCCCTTAAAAGGGCTAATTCACATTGCGTTTAAGGATTTGATACAATGGCTATATGCCAGACATGTTCAAGAAGTAGAGGTAATATCTGAGACTGTTTCTCTCAAGATCTCAGTAGCTTCTTCAGCTCTTGTCAAAATCAAGACCTTGAATTGTTTCATGCAAGTGTTAAGAGAAAATGCAACTGGAAATACGTGAAACTAGAAGGGTCTCTTTTAGAGGTTAATCCAGGAGAAAGAAGCATTGCAAGGGTTAGGATAGGTTGTCAAAATACACTACAAGTGTGGGAAAATATGAGAATTGTATTTCAAATCATGATCTGCTATTCAACATTTAGCGCACAGGAACAATTGAATGGCAAGGCTGTAGTATACTGCCTCTGAAATAATCAGCAAGGAACTCAGTTTCTGTAATTTCCTTCATGTTTTTCAGAAATAAAAAATATCGATGGGGGGGGAATAAATTATGTGGCTTAATTTTCCCTGTTAGTGCTCCTTTGAACTTTTGTTTTATGAAGCAATAAGAGTACCCATTTAAAAGAGAAAACTATCGTAGAAAAGAATGCCTCTGCTTACGTATATATCCACACAGGGAGATACATGCATATTTAAATTGTATTTACCCTGTACATGGTTGCAGTGCTTGAACTCAAACTGTCATACACTCATCTACAGATGACCTAAGTGAACTTGCTTGCTGATATAGAAGACACTGATTTCTCTAAATTATAACCAGCCACAAGAGGCCAAGTTACACACACAGCATTAGGGTTAGGTGCAACTTCCTTTAAAACGAATTTTCTACAGTTACTAAGCACAAGTTTCAAGGAGGTTTATCTACAGACAATATGAAATTGAAAATACAAAATTGATTCTGCACAAATGTATTAAGCCAAAAAATTTTAGGGAGTCTGGAACTGCAAACTGGAAACTTTATCTAGTGCTTTTTCAGTATTTTTAAAAAGCACCTGGGAATGATAGAAACATTGAAAAAGCCTCTATAATGTAGTTGCATTTTACTGATTTACACATGCCAAAAGAAAAGCAGGATACCTGGTTTCAGTTGGGTATTCTGCTTTTTTTCTGTCTTCCTAAATAGGTGTACAAAAGAAACCTAAATAAAATAAACCTAAATAGACCTGCTAAATAGATACTGTGCTGAAGAGCTGAGCCTTTCCATTTGAGCATGCCATTGTAAGTCAATTATTTGAGCAGAGATGATTGCTGAAAGTGCAGTGAGCCAAGGTGGAAAGCTAATGATCAGACAAGAACAGTAGTATTGTAAAAGTATTTGTGAGGTAAAAGTGAAAGTCTTGAATTTCCTTGTCCATTTATGCTGTGACCACCTTCAGTTTTAATAACAACACGGAGCATTGGGGGTGCTGGTGGTTGAAGAGTTGAACATGAGCCAGTGATGTTCACTGGCAGCCTAAAAAGCCAACCGTATCCTGGGCTGCATCAAAAAATGCATGGCCAGCAGGTTAAGGGAAGTCATTCTCCCCTTCTACTCTGCTTTGTGAGACCCCACCTAGAGTACTGTGTCCAGCTCCGGAGCCCCCAACACAAGAATGACATGGATCTGTTAGAGAGGGCCCAGAGGAGGGCCACAAAGATATCAGAGGGCTAGAGCACCTCCCCTATAAGGACAGGCTGAGAGATTTGGGTCTCTTCAGTCTAGAGTAGAGAAGGCTCCGGAGAGACCTTATAGTGGCCTTCTAGTACCTGAAGGGGGCTACAGGAAAGCTGGGGAGGGACTTTTTATAAGGGTGTGTGGGGATAGGACAAGGGGCAATGGTTTTAAACCAGAGCAGGGTAGATTCAGATTAGACATTAGGAAGAAGTTCTTTACTGTGAGGGTGGTGAGACACTAGAACGGGTTTCTCAGAGAAGTTGAAGACACCTCATCCCTGGAAGTGTTTAAGACCAAGCTTGATGAGGATCTGAGCAACCTGATCTAGTAGGAGGTGTCCTTCCCCATGGCAGGGGGGGTGGTACTTGATGATCTTTAAGGTTCCCTTCCAACTCAAGCCATTCTATGAATCTATGATTAGTTGAACTGTTTCCTTATTTCATTTGTTTGACTATTTAAATATAATGAGGAAAATCTTTCCCTGATATAGTTAAACAAGAACTTTTTAAAAATTAACTTGGGAAAGGATTAATCTTCCAAAATTTAATGTATAGACTCATTGTACCGTATGGAATGCAGAGAAGAAACGAGAGGGGAGAATATTCGAGCATATATTATTTACTGCAAATCACCAATATTAAATGAAAAGATATATTTTTTCTTAAATTCCTTATTCAGTCCATTCCTTCAGTCAAACATGTATTAAAAAGCACAATATTTTTCTTAATTTTTATCCTATTTCTTGACACTTACCTGGAACTATAGATTCTAAATGCTATATTTAGAATATTTTTAAGTCCTTAGGGGCTTCATTTAACAAAGAAGGATTTTAAAGTTTGATGGATATCATAGCAATATTCACATATAAAATTTAATATACTCTCCAGGTTTATTTGAAAAGGATAAAAGGATAAAATATTGCTAGTAGTGAGAGACCATTTTTGATGAGCATCAGCATAGCATGTTAGTCTGATGTTCACAAGTCACTTGAAAATGTGGATTGAGTTTAAACACTGGGTTTAATAGTAATAACAATTGGAAAATAAAGTGTCCAAGTTTACCTATATGTAGTCATGCTTTCTGTAATATTTTTCCTTGTTTTGTTCCTTTCCTGCCTCTCTGCACCTCTCTAATAGTCTTTCTTTGCCAACCCTTTCTAGTACAGATTAGGACATAATAAGTATTTCTAAAAAAATCGGTCTTCTAAAATAAATTCTGTTGGATCTTAGCAGAAATTACATAATTTTGTTATAATGAGGGAGCAGAAGCAAAACTTAGTTTACTTAAATTGGCCATTAAGCCATGTTGATCTCAATCAATTCTCATTTTTATTTGACTCGGGACAATGAGAATACCCTGTAGAGAAAGCTGCGTTTGTCGTCCTCTGTAGCCAGCAGAAACCTCCTCATAACACACAGAGCTCATGGGAGTAATATGGTTATGGTAGGAGACAGGAAAATGAAGGGCATGTTGTTGCTGAATTCAGCAAACAAAACATTCAGTTAACATCAAAACAGTGTAGCGTTATTCCACATTAAATTAGTTGTCGCATAGGGATACCTGAAAGTTTGAGTATGTTTTGATAATTACCTGTATCTGCAGAAAGAGAAGTAATGCAGAGGGGTTATAATAAACATGTAATAGGGAGTTAGGTTAGGTAAGTGATTTAGACACTATATTCAAGACCATATTTTGTTTTATTATGCAATGAAAAAACTATGTAGGGAAAATTTTCTTCTTAAGCATGGATACAGCTTTTTCGTGGCAATTTTAATAAATAAATGCTTAGCAAATCATAGAATTGGTTTCTCCAACACAGCAGTGCTTTTGTGGCCTGGGGTTTATTTTATGATATCCAAGCAAGTCAATATGTTTCTTGTCAAAACTTTTAACTTCAAGAAGCTATTTGATTTATTCGCTTGCTTTTACTATGTTTTGGAAATATTTTTTCACTGATAGAGCTAAATCTGTATTATATTGTAACAGATCTTTAATGATCATCTATATTATACTTGCTATTTTAAATCACCCTAGTAGAATATCAGTAAAAATACATAAAAGTTTTGTTAGCTTCTTTTCCACTAGCTATATTTCACAGCAGTGGTGATTTGCTAGATTAAGAGATTAGTCTCTGAGAAGAGCATATTTGAATGAGAATGAACTCCAAATGCTCTGTGGTTCCAAGTAGATTATTTTGCACATGATGGAGGTGGTTCTAATTATTTGCACATACTTAGGTTGCTGTAGTGTGTATTACTGTTTGGATTACTGTATTACTGCCATAAAATGTGTGCCGTGGTGTCAAAAATAGATTTTGTATTATGCAGAGATGCAGCTGAAATGGGGAAGTATTAGGGGGGTTTTAAAGGATCAGGAGAGTTACATACTAGTTCCTGAAATGAGTCTACAGACTTGGTGACAGCAAATACATTGAGAATTATAAATCATCTTGCAAAGTTCTGTGAAATCTAGAACAAAATTTCAGCATTTTTTTAATGAAGAAAACTTTATGACTTATTTTCCACCATGAATCTGTAGATCTTTTCTTATATTGTCAGTTGTTTGGTTTAATACAAGCAAACAGAATACTGTGCTCTGTGGGATGTTTTTAATGCCACAATATCGTTCAGAATGGGCAGAATGTGTCCATGATAGCCCAGGAAGGCCTAGGGAGTGCCCAGTAGTGTGCAGAGCTTCGAGGTCTCTGGATCACAATCAGCATGTTAGTATCCAGGCTAAAACACTTTGCTAATACTGTGTGGCATCAAATTAGTAACTATAATTCATGTTTGTGTTTCAGCTGTCCTAGGAGGAGCTCTGGTAGAATTTATTTAAATCTGCATGATCTTTTATTTCCTAGGGATAATATATAAAATAAAACAGGTCTTCCTTCTTTCATAATAGTTTGGAGTTACCTACTACAGGGAAGCGTTCTCTCTTTTTCTCTAGATCTGCTTCATGGTGAGAACTTCTGAAGGAAAATAAAATCTTTCTTTTCTCACAACACGTCTTCAGTTCGAACTCCAGCAGCAACCAAACAGAAGTTACCTTCTTATGCTGTAGTATGTCCCGTACGAGCAGAATTTATATGAAACAAGTTAATGTTATATCAGTATTTTACAGACTGTGGGTGTGTGGTTAAAGGGGTAGAAGCAGCGTGAGAAGGATTTGTTAAGATACCAGCTGTCTCCCAGAACCAAAAGCAAATAGCTGTGTCAGCACAGTCCTGTGCCTGCACTAATTATGAATAGGGATATGCTTTCAGAGGTGATGTAGGAAGAGAATACAGAGAAGTGCTTGGGAAATACAGCATTAATAATATCAGCTCATGCGGTGTTGCCTAAGTAAAAATCCTTGCTGAATCTACAGGTCACTGCGATAACAATCTCTATAGGAGAGCTGGAAACCTTTTGAGAAATGTAGTTCCCCACCTAATGTTATTATCTAGTGTTGAGAAGTCATGTGTTTTTATATTACAATATTCAAACCCACTGAAAAACAATTTAGCTGAACTCTCCAAGCCATCAAGTCTATATGACTTATTCTAGGAGCAAGAAAGATTTATAAAACACAACTGTGGGAAAACACATTGCTGTGCTTAGGCAATAGGCCCAACATGCCCCAGAATCATCCAGCTGACTGCCCCATGGGGTGGGTGGAGTGTGTATCTGTATATATACGTTTATCGCTCTCTGACCTGTTGAGGAAATTGACTGTCTGTCCTTCCTTTGTCATTGGCTTCTTTTTTTTTTTTTCATTCTTAGTGTAGTAGGGTGAAGGTGTTATTTTTTCTTAAAATTTGATAAGTATTCCATATCAAACAGTGTTTACAAGAGAATATACAGAGACTAATTAGCTGAAGCTTAATCTCAGAAGCTTAATGAGGGAGACACCATGCTTTTCTAGTGTTGCCTGTGTAGTTCTGCATTTTAAAAATGCCTCTTTTTTTTTTTACTGCCCCTTTCAGATTTTCTGTCACTTTTTTCTTCCCCAAAGCAAAACCAATTATTATTTGAAGGCCTTTAAAAAGAACAGAAAATATATGCTTATGTATTACTTGCTGTGATCGTGTTTCTGCTTTTACATGGTTATGACATGGCAAGATTAATACAAGTGTAAGTCACTGTATGCACCAAGTCAATTTTCCATGCGTAAAAGGAATCTACATTAAAATGGCAGCTTGTTAATTCAATATGGTATATGACAAGTTGACAAATAGTAAATAAAGCCTAGGAGTAAAGCCCAATTATTTTCAAGTCTGCAAATGTATTGAAGTAGTTGATCTGGCAAACAAAGTTATTGCCTCATCCTCAGAAAATGAGGGAATAACCTGAAAATTTCCCAGATAAATACAGCTTGTTATCTCTGATCAATTTGTAGAAAAAAGAATGTGTATTCTGTTAACTCTAAGAAAACCATTCCATATATCTGAACATAAAATGTTTTCAGAGAGTTTCAGATTACAAAATAATCAAACTTTTCTTAATTGACTTGGGGTAAATGGTTATAGTTGCCAACTATATTATATACTATTATATATTATTATATTATATACTATATTT
>VWZK01010188.1:0-90291 GCA_013396935.1 Baryphthengus martii | reverse complement strand
TTTGTTATTCATATTATAATATATTTGTTATAAATGGTCAAATTCCATTCTGATTCATATGGCACTTGTTCCTGTCTGGATTTAAATACCCTAAGTGGTCTCTACACTGTTCTATTATCTCCATCACTGTAGTTTCAGACTGTTCAAACGAGCTCTGAACTTTTGGTGCTGTGAAATTGTCTATCTTAAGCCAAATTGCTAAAAGACCTAAATGACTGGCAACCACTAGAAGGCTTTAGAAACCCCAAGATACTATAAAATCACCATGGCCTTTCTTTGGAAATGTAGGCTTGCTTATAACTGTCTCCAGTTTATATACCTCATCTGAATGTTGAGTGCAGTGTTAGGAACAATTAGAGTTTTAGTTAATAGAAAGGATACATACAGACCTAAAATGCCAGTCACCAAACTGCCTTCTGAAGAACTATGCATTCAAAAAAATTTACCGGATATAAATTGCTTTTGATTCTTTTTTTTTAATATACTAGTATAGACTTATTTTGCTTTGAATACTGTTTTTCTGTGTGTAAATCAGTTATGCAGTGAAATGTTCAGATACAACTAGGCAGGTCCATAAGGTATGGTGAATTCCACATCAATATACAACTAAATAGACAGAGACTAGTAAAAGTTCAATGAAATCATTATAAATCTTTTCCATAAATTCCAGAGTTTGATATTATAGCTATCTAGTATGTGATGCTTAATTTTCAGTTGCTAATAAAATGGGTGAAAAGTGAACTTATTTAAGAAACTACATACATAAAATTCAGTTAATTGTGGGGCAAATCATAATTTTCCCCCTGAAACTGATTGCAATAAATTGCTGGTGAGGCCAGAGCTGTGTGTCAGGCAAGGGCTACATCCTGACAGAATGGCTGCTGTTGACAGTCATACCATTTATCTGATCATTTCTAAGACAGCAACCACGCTCAAGCCTGGTAGCATAGGACTAAACAGTACAAAATCAAGTGCCTCAGCAGTGTCAAAACCTCAAACAGTGACCGGCTCCTGAAAATCTGTATACATCAGTAAGCCACAGTTCTTCAACAAAACGAAGAGCCAGACAACACCTCTGTTACTTGCTAGTCCTAGTACACACCCTGAAGTTAAACCAGCAGTGGGCTTGAAACAGCCTGTCTTTATGAACAGAAGTCAATATGGATTTAAACATGAATGTTTGAATTGAACTAATCATAGTTGAGACATTTACAGTAAATACACTGTTTCTAAAGTAGGGCTTTGGAGATGGCCTCTCACTGGTCTTCTGTTCATATCCTCTCTCTTACATCCCAAATCCTGGTATTAAGTTCCTTAAATTACCTCAGGATGAAGACTCCTAATTCCAAACTTTATGTACCATGAATGTAATTTTTCTACCCATGGCACTGTTGGAGACGCAGGTTTCTATAGAAAACCCATCACCCAGTGAAACACAGTGGAGAAGAAAACTAAACATCGAAGAATGCTTTTCAAACTCAAAGCTTCATAAAATTTTGGACCACATATCAACTCTAACCATAATTATTTGACCTTTCTTCTTTCTTAAGTGTAAAGCCATTCTTCCATAAACTGTCTTCTGCTTACACTGATCATAGGATCAAGGGAATGTCAATGACACTGCAGTTTGCTTCCTGGTTTATGCATCTGAAAACAAAGATTTCTCTACTGAAAAATATTTGCATTCATCTATCCATAAAAAGACACTCACTTTTCGATCAATTACAACATCCAAAGGAGAAAGTCTGATCTTTGTTCATTCCTGTCTAGTATTTACATCAGTATCAAATTAATTTAATATATTAAAAAAAGCAAAAAAGTTTTTTACAAATGCATTAAGCAGCATTACATTTTTAATTGCCATTAACTCTATTTAATCTCTTAAACATTAAAGCAGAGGGATATCAACTCCTTTATCAACATACAGGGATTTGTGTTGCATATGCAAATACCCATGGAGAAAAAAGCACTAAACAAAAATTGGACAATATAGCAACTGAAAGACAGCTTGCAGCATCTCTTTTTTTTTCTTTTTTTTTTTAAGGTGTGGAAGCACAGTGAGGAGACAAGGTGATATTTTAGATTAGAACTATTCTTTCCACAAAAGCCTTGATTTTAAACTCGCATGGTACATGACATTGCAGGGAGCTTGAAGTTCAATAACAGAAAATGCGTACACAGGGGAGCATTTTCTTAATTGGACTCTTGAGCTGAAAACTCAAATGTACTTCTGGTAGATGAAATTCTTCATATTAAATGTCAAGATGTAGTAAAGAAGTGACACTTAAAATGAACTGAAGAGAAAAGCAAAGCGAAAGAAATTTAAGGTAGTGTTTATTAGCTGAGAATATTCTATGCATAGAGCGATTCACATTTTTAAACTAATTTCTTCCTATCTGGGGCAATGATTCAGTGTCAGGAGTCAGGAATATGACGCAGAACTAGTATGAGAGGGAAGGATGAAACTCCTATGGAAATAACTAAAAAATACAAAACAGCTTAGAGGACGATAACTATCGTCAGCAGGCTAATTAACAGCAATTGTATTCTGTTTCTGCTCTATAAGTATATCATAAAGAATATTTTTTTTTTAAATATATCCCTAGAGCCTTATTCAAGTTTGTAGTCAATTCCTGGTCCAAGCAGAGAACCTCCAAAGCCACAGCCGTGTTTCCCCTCCTGCCACTCACACTCAGGTGGCTGCCCCCACCCACTGCAGGACCTTTCTGCTTTGGCAGCTTTAGGGGGGTTCAGTGCCCATCCTTTCCTCTTAGCTTCCCTCCATCGGGGTGTCATCTTCCCCTTCCACTTGATGGCTTCTTGCTCCTCTCACCTTTTGCAGACGTCTGCAGTTCCAGTCTTACTAGGAGCCTTCATTTTCTAAGCAACCCTGAAAGGTCATGATTCTGACCTCATTTTTACATCTTACTTAAAAATTCTTCAAAAGTTCCATCCATTCAGTGTACCATTACTTTTTTTTTTGTGTTATGGACACCTCCAGATCCCTTAATCTCTTTGAATTATTTTCCTTAACTCATCACCTATTTTAATTCAGCTTCACCAGCTTTCTCTTTTCACCCTGTCAGACACTTTTCACATTCATCTTTCACAAACTTCCCTCCCTTTTTAAAATGGTACAGTTTCTCCTATCACCTCTGACAACCCGTCCTGTCTGTTATTGACATCATGGCACCATCGCATCCTGAGGTCTGATTCACCTCCTGCTCCTCCTCTCATGCCACTGAAGCGTGTATGAGAAAGCGCTCTGATTTTGCTGGCTTCCTGCACTTTGCATCGATTCTTCCTTTTCTCATCTTTGTCCTTTTTCTTTTGAAACATCCTTGTGCTGCCAGCCCTCCCTACCACTATGGCTCCCTCCTACCTGCCACTACTCACATGTTCCTCTGCTCATCTCTTATTAACGTTTAATCTGAAAAACTAACAATCTTTGCTACACATCTTTTTTTGATCAACGAACTCACTTGCAAGTTTCAAACTGACTTTTTAAAGTCTTACCAACCCTGATTTCAAAAAATTCCTCAAATTTATGATTTACTCAGCCTAGATTTTTCTGTCTTTAACTGTCATGTTCTTTTTATATGTGCTCATCAGCACTGATGCAGCTAAACATATATAGCCCCTTTTTGCCAGTCCCTGATTTATTTTGCTTTCCTATTTTCAGTACCTTCAGCATCTGAGGAGTATGATTTGTTTTTTTTCTTCTTCTCAGCTGCGCAGTGCTCAGGAAAGTCAAAGGAAGTAAAAACTAGAACTACTATCATTATTAAAATAAGTCTTTGGTATTAGTACAGATTCACACTCCTATTGCCAGAAATACCAAAGAGCAGAAAAAGGAATAGGGAGAAAGTAAGCAAGGAAGGAGAAGGAAATGTGAGCTAAATTGTAGGCTACACAAAGATTAAGGGTGGCTTTGGAGCTAAGGAACTTGTAATCCCCTCACCTGCACTGCCAATCTTCCAGCCTTTTTGTCAAAATTACAACGCGATCTCATGGTTTTACCCATCACTGGGTTCTGGGGGCAGCTTCTCCCAAATACACTCATAATGGAGAAGGAAAATGGAAGGGGGTATCATGCTTTAATGATGAGGATGCAAGCAGACAGGCTCAATGTCAGAAAGATTACACTTAAGCTATCGGAGCAGATCATCTTTCTATGGAAAAAANGTATCATGCTTTAATGATGAGGATGCAAGCAGACAGGCTCAATGTCAGAAAGATTACACTTAAGCTATCGGAGCAGATCATCTTTCTATGGAAAAAAATAAAACCACAGAGTTGACTGATTTTAATAGATATCCATCCCAAACAGCCGGAAAAGAAACCACAGGCATGTGGGTGATAGCAACATGAAGACCAATGTTGCATAAGGATATTTGTTACTATTTATACCTGACACAGGTGTCTACTAATTATATAGTTGCTGGAAGACAGCCAACAGTCAGATTTCCAGGGAAACACTTATACAATGGTCTTATATGCAAGGTTTTAAAAATAATAATAAGCAACCCACAATTCTCCTCCTTTTCTTCTGTTCATGCTAATTCTCCAGCTCCATGCTGGAAGAGCAGTTGAAAATCTGGAGGCTCTCAGGAACTCTTTCTACAATTCATCAAAAACTGATCTTTGACCGAGCACAGTAAGATTTCTACTACAACAAAATTTTAAAGCTCAATATTTTATCTTCATGTCAAATAGAAATCCTTCCTCTAGATCTGAAGCTGGTTTGTACGTGGAAAGACATGAAAAATTCTAGTAAATGTCAACAGTGACATAACATACATAATTGTAACAGGAACAATGAATCTACTTGGTGTTAACTTTACTAAGTCACTCCTGGGTCAGTTCTCCTACAGAATGGCAATTTCAAAAAAGAATCTACAATAGTTAGCTCTCAGCACAAACATTTACTCGCTGGCAAAACTCTTCCTCAACTACCAGCCTAAAAAAAAGTTTAAGGAATTTGGAAAAAAATATGGCAAAATTTTGTTTTTGTAAAACCAAGTGACTGACACTGCCAAGAAAATTTTCTTATTTTTCAGGACACGGGTATCAAAAAGTTAATCTGAAAATGAAAGAATTATATATCCAATAATAATAATAAATCGAGAGCATGTAGCATCTTAGTTAAATAATTTAATCCTGAGCTAAACAGCTTTTACCAGTGCCCGTGCATATTATGATTACAAAACATGACTGCTCTTGGGAGAGGTTCCCTGCAGCTGGCTGCTCCAAGGCTTCATGCACAGCCACGAGCCACGATGGAACTTGGCCCATCCACAGGTGGGACCCAAGGTTAGGTACACCTCTGGAATCAAATGGGATGGTAATTTCACTCTGTTGTAAAATAGTCTTTTCAGTATCGCTCACTTCATAGAAATATCCTGTTTAAAAGCTTGTGGCTTTTTTTTTTTTTTTTTTAAAAGCAAATATAGTTTGTATTTCTCTCCAGGCACATTTTTTTTTTTCTAACCTGCAATAAATATTATCCATTACTATTTATTCTAAACTTAACAACATCTATATTTAAATCAGCAATAATTAAAAACCTGATATATGATTACACAATTTTTATTGTAATAACATTTTACTTCTAAGCAGATTATTTCCCCAAAGCTACTCATGTAGGTATAAAGTGTGTTCATATTTCATAATATTGTTTTTTATAAAACTAAGTTTTAAAATATCTGTATTAAGTGGAAAGTTAAATATAATTACTCTCAATCCGTGGCAAGCCATTATGGTTTGGCCATAATGTCACATGTCCTATGAAGATATGTGAAAAAGTACTTTTTTTCCAGCTCTGCCATCTGTTTGTCGTGCATCAGCAACCACGTTTATGCCATTTGTATGTGTAGGTAGTATGAAAGCTATCGCTGTAATTGCATTTTTTCAGAGAGAGGCACAATGATATTTGTATCATCTTGCAAGGAAAAAAGACAAGTTAGGGAAGTTTGTTTTTGGAAAGTGC
Organism: Baryphthengus martii; assembly: GCA_013396935.1. Classification (NCBI taxonomy): domain Eukaryota; kingdom Metazoa; phylum Chordata; class Aves; order Coraciiformes; family Momotidae; genus Baryphthengus; species Baryphthengus martii. Next base: position 84,302 of record VWZK01010188.1, on the reverse strand, counting down.
ATGGAGAGAGAGACTGATTCTCCTTGGCAGTGGGAGAGCAGAGGTGAGGATGGATTTGTCTTCTGTGAACATCCCTGCAGATTGTTGGCATTCTGCAGATGCAACCTGAAACACTTCAGCCTGCCACAGTCTTCAGGGAGACTAGCAAACTCCTCTAATCCTTGCTGCTGACTGGCTGAGATTTGGAGGTGTGAAATAAATGATGCCTTCAGCCAACAAAACACTGGCAATAACAGAGACTGAAGATTCTTCCTATGCCATTGGCTTCAGATCCTGAACTTTTATGCGGAGATCTTGTTTGGCTATTTCTTCAAAAGTAAAATGCTCACAGTTTCTTTTCTGGTACAACAGACTTGCACATGGCTCAGCCTTTTGAGATGATAGGAAAACCTGATTAGCTCCTTCTTTGACACTTGATAATTGAGATCTTTTCTGAGCTGATCTTTGAGACTGCCCAGTAATATTTCATTCCTATTTATCAGAAACACGCTCGCTAATGCATTACATGGCACCATTAGCATCTACATACTCTGAGATTAGTCACTGTTTCCATTAGGGAATTGTAACTCATCCTTACAATCTGATTCCAGACAGAATTGTAGTTTTCAACTTCAGATCTGAGAGTAATTTAAATAATAGAACTGGGCTATAAAATCTGTTTAATTTCCAGTTTACATTTTATATTTCAAGCAAAATGCAAAAATATTGAAAGAGTTAAAATTGTGTTATTGTAAAGCACATTTAGGATGCAGTTTACTCATATCAAAGACTTGCTTTTGTGCATTTATCTTTTTAAAATAATGTTATTTCTATGTTGAGTATGCTACAAATACTTTTCCCAAATGCAATTTCACAAGATACTTACAATACAGATTTGCACATCCCTCTATCACTGTACAGATAACTAATTCTATTACATAGGTAGTTGATAAAAGAATATTTTGAATGCATAATGGCTTTGAAATTCTGAAGAATGTATAAAGAGCTCTGATATTTTTCAGCCAACAGTCCTACACCAGCACATTGTATCAAAGACAACATTTTACATTCAACAAACATTCCCAGAGAGAATTCCAGATGTTTCTGCTACCCTTAACAGTAAATGCCGGCATCCATAGATAAACTCTCCTTTGATTTATATCTAACTCTGATTTATGACCTAATTAAATCAATGTACGTAACAAACACCTCTCCTGTTAGTTTTATTCCTTTTATTCTGTCTTGAATCAAGTTTTATACAATTTTTTTTTTTATTACGTTACTGAACTCAAATAATATTTTGTATTTCCTATTTTACACATGCATCACAGAATTACAGACTATGGAAGTATACCTTTCTATATCTAGAAAGTGAAAATAGATAAAGAAAAATCTATACTATAAATTTACTTACTTTTTAAACTTTATGGCTGGAAAGATGCAAAATTAAGAAAAAAAAGCACACTGACTTTTAAATAGAGTATGAAAATAAGCAGTTTCTCTTTAAATTTCAACGTTATATTGCAGGAGTCAGGTAGTCGTATTTGTTTACCAAAACTTAGAGTCTAGTTCAAGGTGAAGTCCTCCCCAGAGTGTTAGAAAATGAATAGCTGCGCGACACAGAGAAAGTTTCCTGTCAATCTATAAACAAGTGAAACTACTGCAGTGAACACATCCGCAATGATTGTACATTTGATTGCTCAATATTCAGCAACACACAGAAGAAAGCCCTGCAGACCACTTTGGCAACAAATAAGTATGAAAGAGGAGATTAAAAAAAACAAAGGTGCAATGAACAAAAGCCTCACAATAACACTTATTAGTCCATCTACTATTCCACTGCTGTATGTGGTGCATAGCCAAGCTCAGACACAAAGACCTGAAAAGTGTTTAACGGGATTCCACTGGCTACAAATTTTACCCCTAATCTGAAATGTCTTTAAAACGAAAACTGTTATTACATCTAAATGGTCAGAGTATTATCATGTGGGTATTACAGGCAAGTCACAAAATCAGCCTTCATCTGCTGTTCTTGTCACAGCCTTGCTACCACAGACAGAAACGCGACTCTCATTCACTTCAATAGCAGCAGCGCTGGTTGTTAAATACTGAAAGACATCATATAATTGATTTTAAGCTGATTAAGAGAAACATACAGCACTAGTTCATTTATAGTTTTATCTTCTGTTTCTGTTTCCATTTTGCCAAGGATTTGAAAACAAATGGAGAAAACATATTTTTTTCTAGCCACAGTAATAAAATATTTCCGTTCTGTCTGTGGAAAAATTGGTACCATGTTTGCATTACATATAATGCTATTTTCTCTCATAAATGGATTTAATTTTACCAAGTGCTTAGTCAAATTTTAAGCCTGGAGAAAACTGTTGCCACTCAAAAACTGTTTTATGCAAGGCAACATTTTTTGTTGCAGTTCATTCAATGACCTGAAACACTATCACATTTCAAAAAACTGATGCAGCGACAGGAACTGAAGCATCCGGTAGAATTGCAAATGTGCTGCGATAGGCAATGCTGAGCAGAAAGATTAGGAGAGAACTGGCAAATAAAGGCACTCTGATTTCTCGTCCTGCCAGACTACTAGGGTCCTCCACATTTCAGAGGCAGAATGTTCAAACCCCTAAACCCAAATTTGTAGGCTACAGTACCGTATTTTTCACACTGAGGTGGTTCCATGGGACCAAATACATCAGTTGTGAGAATCACGGAGAGATCAATTTTAAAATGGTCAAGATTCAAGTGCCTTAGGAATTCTGAGATGAAAAAATGCTCTGAAATCATCCAATCAGAAATTGTATCCTAAAAACTAAAAACGCAGAAGAGCCAACAACCTCTCCCATCCCCAATTTAAAGGCATTCCTTCCCCCCTTTTGCTGACCTAACTCCACACGTAGCACCTGCACATCAACACCCCAGAGAGCCTTCCCTCAATCCTAATGTTCTTTTGGTGACAGTTTCTTGCGTGTGTCCTCTCTACTATTTCCCTCAGTTGCCGTCAAATAATTCCTACAGAAGTATTGAGAATTAGTTACACACCAAAACTAATTACATACTAGCTGGATATTGCCCAGAACATGCAAATAAGTTATAGATAAGATTAATTCTATTTAAAATACTAGTTATGAATCATGTGTTAGGCTGCAGAGCACTAAATAGTACTGAAACACAAGGCTATTTAGCATCTTGCCATAGAGTAACAGAAAGTTTTGCTCAAACAAGTATGCGTTACCTTCACTCTTTGGCGAACTGAACACTGAGCATGTATTGGGAGTTGTGGTCAAGAGGGTACAGGTCTGTGGTACAATAGGCCTGTCCAGCACCGGACAGTTAATTTATGACTTGGTACATCTAACATAGAATTCAACAGACTAAGAACACGTGGTATTTCTGAATGGCTTTCTATGTACGGCTCAATCAGTTTACAATGAAGATAGAAGTGACAGAAGTCATTAGCTTTGTTTGCATTCAAGTTGATAAACAAAAGATACATGTGCATTTGAATAAATCATACATCATGAATTATGAAAATAGACAACATTGGGATGATGAAAACCATTGATTTCTGTGTCTGCCTAAGGGCAGACAGAAAGAATAAAAGAATGAGATTTATAGAGTATTCACTAGGAATACTTCAAAAATGATGTACATCTGTCCTGTGAGAGTAGATCAATACAGTAATTTTATTTTTAAGCTAAGACATGGCTACGGCTACAACAGCCTTATCTCTTATTCTATCTAGTCTCACACCCATGCAGTGATACTCACATAATGTCTATACCAGCAAGACACAATTTTTGAACATATAACACTTTGCTGTGAGCTCCTGGCAGTAGAGCTTACATTTTTGCTGTACATCTTGCACTCAGCACAAGCATCCTGGGGCTAAGTGACATTTGCCTTCTTCACACTACAAAAGAAAATGTTACTTTACTTCAAACAATTAATGACATGTTGTGAAGGACTCGTTGAAAAATATATGCTTCCAATTTTATACACAATATGGAATAAGACAGAAAAGTACTTATAAAACAATCTAAGCTCTTCCCTAGGAGGAAAATATACATCAAAGTCAGTGTGTTTGGGTTTTTTGTTTTTTTGTTGGTTTTTTTTTGTGGTGTTTTTTTTTTTGTTGTTGTTGTAGTTTTGGTTTTTTTTATGATGGCTAATAGTTTGTAAACAGGCCTGCAGGAGTACATGTCAGTAAGTCTGTCTCTGTTTGCCCAGTCCTGGGGAACGCACACTTCCTTAGCATTACACTGAGACTGGACACCGCAGCTAGATGAGGCACCCACACCCTCCTGGGGATGTGCAGTCTTCTGACTGCTCATTCATCCCGAGGGCTCCATCAGGAAATGGTACAGCACTGAGGTTAACACAGTGCGAGTCTGTGCAGCACAGTTGGTGTCTCGGGAGAGGCATGAGAAGAACAAGTCAAATTTCTAGCTGGACAGAAAGATAAGTCTATTCTTATTGATAATGCTCTTGCAGCCATCACAGCCTCAGGACAGGATTGAGTCAAAGTTTGCAGAGGGAGGGAATATCTTTTCTTAGATCAACTAATACAACAGAAGAACAGACAAGCTGTCAGACACACAAGAATTTTTCAGCTTCTGTTCGATACCAGAATCACTCAGGAGAGATAATATTCTTACGGAAATTTATAATCTCCCCTATCTTGGTCCTTTCCCTACAATCCCTTCAATATTCCTTCGGATATAATTTACCTTGTTCTCTTTCCTGTACAAATAATTACTTTCCTCATAACTTCGCCTTCCTTCCCTTTACTTAATTATTCAGCTAGCAGCACCTTTTATTTTCCTCTTTGACTAACATGTCCACTTAAACCCACGTGCAATTTGTTCTCCACTTCTATCTAGCTTTGAAATTTGCTGCTCCTTTTGGTGCACCTGAAAGCTCATCCACTCTTTTTTTATGGGCATCCCAGACATCAGTATAAAACACAGCTGCAAAGAGCCTGGAGATGCTTCTGCTGTTCACACTTCAATGCTCACCAAATAAACTATTATCGTGAGGCAGAAATTTGGTAATGTTGCAGATGGTAAATTAATTTTTTGTTGTTGGGAAGTTGCTAGGTAAGGGACACTCATTGTTAATCATTAATTAGCTAGAAATTCTGTTTTATAAATGTCATAAGGCTCCTTAAATAGAATACGCTATTAAACATATACACAAAAAGCGCACACATATTGTCACAGAAGTCAAGGTTGTGTGGTGGAAATAGAGAAGTGAGTTGCTTGTATTTAGGAGAAAAGGTAACATTTCTAAATAAGTACAGTGACTCAGCCCTGTATTTAGTACCTGTCATCCCATAGTAGTCATCCCATCATAGTCTCAAGGCAAAGAAACAGAAATGGGCATCTCTACAGAGTCCTGCCCGTCACTTCCCAGGAAGCAGGACAGAGCGAGCCTTAATGACAGGTCGCCTGTAGCCCACCACCTTTTGGAGAAGAGCCTTTAAGGATGCACGAGGGGTACATGTGGAAGAGGAGTTACTGGCTTTGCTTTTTGGAATGGAATAATCCATTGGCTCATGTTGAACATAAGTGGCCACGAGCCCGAGTTTCATAAAGATTTCTAATGAATGTTCTCAAGTGCTCCAGCACAAAGGCACTACACTGGGAGGACTCTGCTGGAGACACTAACCAATGTACACTTTTTAGAATATAGTGCAAATAGCCATGGGTGAAAAAGGAATGACTCCATCCATTTCACACTGTGTATTTTCCTCTCTGTGATCAGAGGTTCCAGATAATCTAACAAAGCACAGAAATGTGGAGTGAAAAGCAAATTGGATCTTTGATATAACTATAGACATGACCGAAGTCAGCAGGACTGTTTTGAAAAGGAACTAAGGTCTGCCTATTTCAGTCGAAGCATCTTATAAACGTGGATGGTAGATCATTATGTATTATGGCGTCTTGAAGGTAATAATAGTAATACGAAATGATTTACAACTACTGCCCCATTTATGGCCTCATAATAGTATGACTTAAATGCTGTATAGACCTTGGACTGGCCCTCGACAAAGAGTGAAAAGTTTTATTCTTTATGAACCTTGCGTGATGGCTATTTTATCTGAAGAAAGCTGTTTAAAGTATGAGAGCAGGAAGTTTTCCCTTGGTGTCTCTCCTGCCGTATGACTAATGTGCCCTTTTGATTTCTATTGTATGAAAATCCACTGGGAGGTTTAGGGTAGTTTTATTGCAGAAACCTATCAGATCTTATTGGCCTTCTAGGCTGATTAGTGGTAAGTTGTTTCTCACAGCTCTCCTTTGTTCTCTAACACGGTACCTCTCCTTGAGCTACTCCAGTGAGGTTTACAACACTAAATCTTGTTTTGCAGGAATGCGTAGGATGGTTTCTATAGTCTGATTTTTGTGTCATGAAGAATTGCATAAGGTGTTTTAAAAAGTGACAGAACTGGTTGCAGTGGATCTCTCTTTTCAGTTCATAAAGTTTATTGATTTTTCTCAAATATGCCATTAAGTTCAGAGTCAAAAGCAGCTGGATATTACAAGCCTTCCATGGAAACAAATGTTCAAATTTTTGGATGCCTTCCAGCCACTTTCTCATGCTAGACTAGTGGAAAGCAGTCTTGAAACTGGTAATGCCTGCCAGGATCAACGCAAGATTTCTCTCTTGTATGACTAGAGTAAAATTTATAAAACAGTTGAAAGGAGTATGTGTGAAAGGTTTAAGCAATGTGTGCCTGTCCCATTCTTAGCTTCGGCACAGCACATTGGTAGCAAATACGACCCAGAGAAACCCTCACCCTTCCACGTGCTAAACAGACAAGAGAGTAACATTTTATATTGCAATGATATCGTGTGAGAGTGTGAAATTTTTCTGCAGTTTCTTGTCCTGAGAAAAATGGGACAAAGCCACAATCACTAATACAGTCGTACACAGCTGTGTGTGTTGTCTCACAGTGACCCACTACAATCTGAACTCCAGTAAGCTTTAGAGAAATCTGGAACTACAACAAAATTTTGTTACTAAGCCATATAATCTGTCAGAAAAAGAATTAATTTCTTATTCCTTCAAATGCAAAGGATAGGATAGGAGGGGGTAGAATTTCACAAAAATCCAAGATCCCAAGCTCCTTAGTCTATAGTTAGAAGCACAATCAGAAATGTAACCCATACAGCTGGAATCTCTAACTCAAATGGTCTGTTCTGGTCATTTATACTATTAGGTGGATGAAAATCTTTAAGATGAATAATTCATTTGCTGAAAAAGTAGAGCATGTCTTGCATGCTGCGAAAGCAGCTTATATTTGGCAGATTTTTACTAGTGAAAAAAAGAAGACGATAAGGGAACTCAAAACATTTAACTTTTTTTAAAGTGGAGAATTTTTGTTTTCTTGTTTCTAAACAGTGTTTTCAGACTACATTTAGCTACATTCAGTTTAGAAAAAAGACCTAAACAAAGAATATTTCATTCCAGATCAGGCTATTTTTTTCATATTAATTATTAAGTGTTCAAACACCAATACAAATTACAGACTTCTCCCACTATCTCTAATTATTATGACCTGGATTTTTTTGTGAATGCATTGTTGTATTGTACATTCACCATCTATTTCTCACAGCATCTCTTTCTTAACGATCCCTTCTTCAATTCATAAAGAGAACATAAACAATTAGCTCAAGCAGTAATATTCAGTAACACCTGAAATGTCTTCCAGGACCCCACATTAATTTAAAAGAAATAACAAGAAGAATGTCAGTGCATCTTAAAAAAAAAGTTATTGTTACTTTGTATGTGCAGCAGTCTATGATTCATTGGCTGGCACAGAGAAAATATTTTGCAGAAATACTAAGCAGGTTATAAAATGTCATTTGTGTTTTACTTTCGCAGTGGTTTTAATCTATCATTATAAAACCATCCAATTAGGACAACAAAAAGAAAGGCTATATTTTTTAAGTGCTGTTTCTGCCCCAATTAACTGCTTCATTTTGACATAGCACATTTTTGCCTTATAATTTTTCTGAAGTGTTACATTTTATTTTTATGTCAAAGAATTACACAACAGGTTTTATTTTTGTTTTAAATGGGAGCTATGGGAAATATGCCCTGATTTATTTGGAACTTGAAACTCATGCTAGGATAGCAGAGAGTTTTTGAGCAAAGACAGCATTTTAATCTATATACTCTACACCAGAAGACCTCAACCAGACTGCGGTAGGTTTGTTCCCACTGCAATTTCAAGCACTTTGAATTCAGGCTTTTTATGACTTGTGTTAGACCATTAATTATCTTATTAGGTTTTATAAAGTACCACAAAAAGGGAAATATTGGCCTATAACTTTGAGGCAAACATCTGCTTTTATAGTAAAGTGCTATTTACTTGTGCGCTTACAGAAGGCAGAACCTTGCTTTATAATGGCAGAAACAGCATCGGATCTCCAAAGCTTCGTGCAGCTTCTGGTGTGGACACATTTACTCACTAAGCGGGTCAAGGGTTTTTTTTTGCATCCCATTGTAAAGGTGAATATGGCACCACAGAATCATGATTCTTTGCTCAGGAGCTGGTTCATGCGTTCCTGAGATGGCAGTATGTTTTGGCATGATATTTGTTCCTTTGTTGTAAGTTATATAAAACCATTATTTTAGACACATACCCACATACCTATCTCTTGCTTTTGCCAACTCTGTCAGGAAATCCGTTTTTCTTAATAGTTCTTCAGGAACAGTTAAGAATAATTCCAGACCTTTCTCCAAGATTTCTTGGGGATGGACTCCTACTATAAAGTATTTCTTGGGGCACTAACAAAACATGTACATATCTAAAATACATAGTACATCTGATGAGATAACCTGTTGTATTTTTGTTGTAGTCACATACTTCTGTTGGGCTCCTATTCCTCTCACTGTAACAATGGAGGCTTTTTCCAGTCCTCTCATCACTTTCCCTGCTTTCCACCTCAAGTCTCTATCTTAGCACTCAAAATAGAGGAGAAAACTAAGTAAGATTAAGAAATAAGGTCCAGAATGAGGGACAAAGGTTCTTTTCACATGAGAGAAGTAGCAGAGTCTATCTAAGCTAAGCCAAGAGCCAAGGTACACCATAGCAACAAGTCACTGAAGGACCAAATCATTCAAAAATGGCACAGCATACACTTGCACAGAACCCTGGACTTACTATATAAACACAAAACACATTTTCCACTGTCTTTTCTTTGTGATATTACATTTTATTCTTCTGCTTTTTCAAGATTAGTACTGTCCTACCCACCTGGTACATGGTATGAAATCGTTTTCCCAGTGAGAACACAGCTTAATTAGCCTCTACATGGTATTTATCCTGCTTATGTCTTTGCCAGTTAGAGAAGTAAATAATCTGACAAAAATGTCCCAAATGTGTTTCAGTTTAAATTCAGCTTTGTCTCTCTCTTGCACACATTCAGCTTGCACAAAGCTCTTCTGCTGTCAATCTTACTCATAGCAGAAGCATTGGTAAACTGGAGATTGAAAGTTGTCCCTGATGGAGAATTACATGCACACAACTCTTTGTTCTCCTTTTCTTTCTTTACTCCTTATTACAGCTTTTGGGTCCATTAATTGTCCTACAAGAGTATGCTTCACAGTTAGAATTTTTTTGGCCACCTGGTCCTCTAAAACTATTTTCAGGTAAGAGAGTAATGCTATAGACCTAAAAAAGTTATGGGCAAGCATATATTTAAAGGATTTATGCCTGATTGATAATTGATGAATCAAAATCAAGTCAGTAGCAACATTTTTTTTATGGCTTCACATAATTTCTGTCACTTTATTAATACAAAAATTTATCTTAGAAGAGCAAAGGTAAGTGCCAATGCTGAATCCTCTAAGGTTCAGGAACAGATGGGTGTGTTCTTTCCCTGATATCACTGGATTTCTTTCTTTCTCTGAAACTCTTCGAGCTATTTTTTGTATATTAACTTTCTATACGATTTTCATTACTATTTGGAAAATAAAACTACCTAAAGAGTTTATAGTGTCACAGAAGAAGCCTTATGGAAATCTGTATGTTACAGTCCAATGCCCTCTCTAAAAAGGTTCAGAATAAAGTACACATAAAAGGTTTGAGGCAGTGGAGTAATTTCAAAACACTTTTCATAGCCAAAAGCAATTTAAAATGTTTATAGCATCTATATATTTTTGCTGTGAGTGCTCCAATTTGGGTATAAGTCAAGTTGAACGTTCACAGCATACTTCAGGACAAACTGAACTTATATACAAATATAACCACCAAAAAGAAAAAATAAAAAGATAGGTCAGAAAGACCAGCTGGGGAAGAATAATACTCCAAACACACACACACACAAAAAATCAGGTTTGGTTGAATAAAAAGCAACAATCAGAATTTGCTGTGGTCAGCTATGGATATTGAGCTGAGAGGAAAGAAAAGTGAGAGTCTCTCGCCATGAAAATAAACAGAAAGAAATGAAGCTATAAAGTCTCAGTAATAGCTGATTATTTCATTCCAGTAACGTCCTCTTTCCGAAATGATTTCTCATGTGCAGGTGTCTGCATGCACATGCCTACTGTTTTTTTCATACGGCAACACAGCATTGGCCAAACTTTTTGGAGTGGTCTACTATAATTTCTGGAATGCTAAGGAGAAAGAAGGTATGTGTCACACCACCTCCGTCACCTTTCTTCTGCAGTCAGCAGGGCCTTGGCCAGCGCAGCAGCTAGAGCATTTACCAAGTCAAGGAAAAGGGAGGTAAATCAAGCTGCTACATCCAAGTCTTTAACCCAGTTACCCTGGCTGACTACTTCCCATCCCCTACATCCATCTGAAGTACTCTGTCTTTCAATATCCATAGATACACTTAATAACATCTTGGAGACCCTGACACTCTCGGATGCTATCAGTTTTATCACTTGCTGCCCAAACACATCTTCTCTCACTCCTACAGCTCCATATAGTCAATTTTATTGAATTTTCATAAGTGCCCACCCAGTTCAGCTTTCTGGTGGTCTCTGCTGCCAAAAATGCTCTTGTCTGTTAGAAGAGTTATTACTCTCCTTCAGCAGTCATTAATCTGCATATTCCCTTAAGCAAATAGCTGGTTAATTGGTTTGAAACATAGATTTATTTGCTTGTCCGTAATTTAGCAAAATGGCAGTTGCATTTGTGGCCAGCAGCAAAAGCGAGCTTAAGCTGCCTGACCCCCAGAACAGTATCTTGACAGACACAATCTGTATTTCGTTTATAGCAAGTATATTAATGCTGAAGCAGTATTATCAAATTAAAACCTCAAATCATGAAAGAAGTCACCTACCCTATTAAGACAGTTACTGAAGAATTAGATACACTTTAACTAACCATAGCAATGACACACTGCACTGATGACGTTCTCACTTATGATGGCTTTGGCATGAAGATAACGACTTATCTTCCACCTCTGATTTCAACAGTGACCATGAGTGTGTAGAGCTCCAGTAGAGGAAGGTCTTCCCCTGAGGAAAGTTTGTTATATCAGCAACAACCTCTTAGAAGGTAAAAAAGAACAAAGAAATCAAAGATGTCATTTGGTTTAGAGGGTTTTTTTCTGAATAGATCCTTTAAAGAGAGCCTATTTACTGCATCAAGCAATGTCTTATTTATTTTTCCTTGTCTCCTAAATACTTACTTTAAACAGATTTATTACTTAGGAAAACATTTTAGAATGTGAGTAGGAAGAAGTAATAAAACCAACTAGAAAAAACCCAAAGCTTCAGAAGGGATGTGCTCCTTCTGGCCTTACATCCTCAACAATCAAATCGGTCCTACTACAAAGCTTTGACACATGGCTTACGCATCACCCACATCTCAAATGACAGAGCCCTATTTTAAGGACACGCATCAAACCTTCTGTTGGTACTAGGTTGAATTTCACTCCCACCAGAAGCAGTACATTAACAATGTGTGCACCAGACACACTTCACCTTTGCACTGAGCCTTCATAACATTTTCCGACTTTACTGAAAAATAATGGAAGTGCCACACGTCAATTTGGGGTTTATTTCTGTATTGTGCAATTCATTTCTGCAACTGTGTTTGGTTACCTAAGAAACAGTCACTGGGTAAAATTTGACTGATTATGCTGTCAGGTTGATTGTCAGTACCGTGGGTAGAGTTTCATGGGGTACATGCGCATGTGGGATGCGAAAAAAAGTAATTAAATACTTTGACAATATTGGCTCTTTTTAGTGGTATGATTTGAAAAAGGTGTATGAAAACCAGGAGAAATTACACTTCAAGAAGTTTATTAGGAGTTGAATTACATTTTGACGTTAATTTAGCCAAAGAAAGGAAAAAAGAATAGGCCTTCAAGCAGAAAAGATATTTTTAGAAAGGCAACTGTATTGAAAGGTTAGTAACACAATAACTTTATAAACTCTGCAAGATTTTAATACATACTGAACTTATTCTCAACTAACAGCAGTGCTCAATACTTTCATTTGTCATTGCCTTATAGAAAATATGGAGCCTTTTTTTTGACTGTCCAGTGGTAGAACCTCTACATGCTTGATACTTGGGCATGAGGAATATGTGCAACTTTACTTGCAGCCCACATTATTTAGATTAAAAGAACTTGCTAAAGAAAAACCAAATAGCTGCTTGAGAGATAAACACGTTCTTATGGTTAACCACGCACAGTATGGATTTTCTATGACCACTGCCCTATCTCTCATGTAAAGAAACAGCCACATTAAATAGAGCTAATTCTGCATTTACAGTAGTGAGGAATATAGAAAGAGGAAGAAAAGAAAGAACATCACATTCTAATTATCACAGACCTAATGACAGAGAATTTTGTTAGGGTGCTGATAACATTGGAGATACACGTTTTCACTGAGAAGCTTGCTTTCTTACAGGTTTTTAAGTAAGGTGTGTTAAAAGTCTGCACCAGAGGACAGATTTTTTTGTGCAACCTAAACGCATTTTCCTTTATTATAACCTCTCCAGTATTTTTTACAGATGTTGTTACACTCCCCTTATTATAGTTCTAACTACAATGGGGGATTTTCTGAGCAATGTTTTGACGTATTACCCCTTTCCTTCCGTTTTTGTAGGACTGCTTGTGCTGCATCTGCAACATCAGAAAGTATGCTGACAGCAACAGACATTTCTGTGATTTATAACATTTATAAAATATGGGGTTTAGGGGAGAAAAGGGATTGTTTTTAAGCATTTCAGCATCAGTTCTCTTACTATAAGTGCAGAATGTTTCAGCCAAGGACAGAGCTGCACATAGTGAAAACAGAAATCTCTGAGGAACAAGTAGTCATAGCGGAGAAAAAAAATCAGCCTTGTTCACTAGTCCTAAGCATGGCACACTTGCTCCTAAAGTGCTCTTCTGGCTGGACAGTGGCCAGAGGTTTCTGGGTGCAAGTCCCTACAAGGTCAGTTATTTTTTTCTCTCATTAAAAAATAATGTCAGAACCACTGCAGCATGGTGGCTCGACAGCCTAATGTATCCTGGTTAGTGCTCTGGCCTTCTGCTCTCAAGTATCAGTTGGGGATCAAAATTCACAGCAAAAACTCAATGAATTTCCAGGTCCATTGCACTGGAACAGAGTGTGGTCTTTGGGTTTTGATATTATGAAGACATTTTGCTTTTGGGAAGGTAAACAGACCATATGTTTGGAGAGATGACTGACTTGTGCAGGGATTTGAAAGAGCACAGATCTATTTTGTTCATTATTTCTATAATGAGGATAGACTGAATAAACATATTACCAAAAATTCAACATACTGGAAGAGTGCTCCAAATGAGTATAACTCTATGTTGTACACCATTTACTGCTAGACATGATACTTTAATGGACAGGATACCTGAAAGGTAAGAATCCTATTTTTTCAGATTGTGTTAAGGTTTCATCATTTTTCCCCTCCTACTCTGCAATAATGAAGAGATATTTTCAGACTTTTTATTTTTATTTGTCTCAAGGAAGAGGAAGCTTCAGGAAGAAGACTGTTTTAAAGAAAACAAGCACCAAACTTATTTTTTCTATAGTGAGCCCAGTGACTTGGGTGATCACCTACAAGGAGATAGAATCATAAGCTCTCCCTGTGTAAAGCAAGACTGAAATCTGATTTCATACATCTATCTTGCAGTATACTTCAGTTTGGAGCTACAGAATCAACCTTTCCTTTGTCCAATCAATATTTAATCAATTTTATTAAGCAGAACAGAAATTTTGCAAGACCAAGTCTAGGTTTGGTAAATAATAGGATTAAAATCTGGTTTCTAGGTTCAGTCTAACAAAACAAAATTGCACGGTGCAAACCAAAGAAACACTCTGGAAAAGCACTGGAACAAACAGAAATACTGGGAGCTGAAACCCAGCACTTTGGCTGATGAAGTCTGGAAGAAGAAAAAAGGATTACAGGTTATATTTTGGCATCCTCTTCTATTGCACAGTGTCCAGAAGATGTTTGTGGTTATGAAACACCAATTTTCAGCCCGTAAGAAGAGAGTAGCTGCTCCAGGGCTACTGCAGCTGGGCAGTGCTTGGGCTGGAGGGGCGATCTGTTACAATGCTCTGGAAGGGATGGACAGGGATGAGAAAATTGCCATAAAAAAAAAGAGGCATTATGGTGTATTAAATAATTACCTTACATGATTGTCACAATAAAATGCTGGATTTCTCCAAGCCTTCATGCGTAAGCACTGCATTGCCACTTGTATTTTGCCTTGTAAGTCACAACCTTTGGCCATTTATTTTATCTTCTAAAAAAAATTTGTTTTAAAAGAAGCCTAGAAACTGTTCTACTATTAGGGAATGCCATTCAGGAATGCATGCACTAATGGCATAAATACAGTCTTAAAGTGAGGAAGATGATGACCGACCAGGTCAGACTGGTTCACTTCAGAGTGCACTCTCCTCTGTAGTACAGATCGTTGGAGGAGGAATGTAAAGAGAGAAAAGCAAGTTGAAAAGAGTAAGAGTCCCATCCAGAACAGAAACATTTAACACTACCTGTAAAAAACAAAGTGCAGAGTATATTTATATATTTTGCTACAGCAGCAAGACAGGCCACGACCTTGGTTTATAGTGACTGCAAATTATAACAAGTAAATAAAACACACAACAATTTCACAGTACACTTTTAGCACAATTAGTTGCATAACTATGTTATGCAAAAGAGTTGGAGTCAGTGACTTCAAAAGACAGCAAGGCTGCATCTTTAGATGTATCACTTCCCCTCTGTCCCGTGTTACATGAAGATATGTTCCAGACAGATGCTTGGTGATTGTTTTGCGCCACTCTAGAAGAGGACCCCACAGCCTCTCCTGAAGGGGGAGCTCAGTTAAACCTTTCTCTACAGTGCTGGGAACAGGTCCATTTTCTACTGCTGTTTTCTACAGCTGATGATTAAATAACTCACCATGAAGTTGTCTTATGGCAGTCAGTACAAAATTAAGTATTTCCCCATGCAGAGTTCATTACACATCAGAGTTTCCTAGTTAATTCGTTAGGCCTCTATGAATTCCTAGGGAATACTATAAAATTACAATTTTGATCTATTCTCCTCCAACCTATTATGGAATACATTTAATTTTCTCATATCTAAAGCACAGTGAACGAAACTATTAGAGGAGAAAACACATCTGGATCCCATTTACATTTCTTTTCATGCAGATCAACATAACAGGATGAATTAAGTTCTTCAATATTCTTTATTCAGGGAGCAAAAAAAAAAAAATCAAACTGAAAGAGCTACTAGATTGCCCCTCCTACTACATAGGCATTAATGATTTTTTTTTCTTATTTTACTTTTTTTTTCATTTCACTCTGTGCTGCTTTTAAGGCAAGAGTCCTATTTCAAATTACATAGCACCTCCTGGAGAAGGGAAAGAGCATCTGGAGGAATGAAAAAGCTGCCAACTCTAATTCACGCCTTAAAGCCCCAGACACGCCTCTTCAACACTGCCTATGTTCAGCTGAATGAATTTAGCTTTGCAACTGCTTTCCACATGAGAAGTGATATCTTCACCTACACAGCGCAAAAAGCTCCTAGTTTAGACATGGCAAATTGACTCATGGGGCTAATACTAAGACCAGGCAAATAAGATACGAGTTACTCTTCTAAACCCTAATGAACAGTGCCAAGTCCTGAAAAAAAGAGTTTCATGCACAGCAAAATATTCCAATTTTAGGTTTTCTCACATTTAGCAACAAACCTCAACCCATTTAGCAGATGTAGAGGTCGGAGAGTGGGCTGGAGGAAAGCCCATCAAGCTCTGAAAAGATCCCCATCATGTTCTAAGTGCCTACAGGGAAGGAGCAAGCACAGAGGAAAATGGCAGGACACACAACGAACTCAATTCTCAGTCTGCAAGGGGAGAATAAGGAGTATATGCAGTGTTCTTTCTTTTCTGAGCAGTTAACTATCCAGTAAGTTTGGTTCACCTAATACAACCTGGTTTATCGCCTCCTCTCTTTAGTGGGGAAGGGGGAAAGGGGAGGATGAGGATATACATTTGAAAAAAAAATGACGTTAGGAAAAAATATAGGTAAATGTAAGCTAGAAACTGTCATGACAATAAAATGCTCAACACTGAATTTGATAGAGTGTGGAAAGGGTGCACTCTAACGAATATAAGACCTTAAAGAAGATTTAGCTGAGAATACTGAGCATCCTGTCTTCATACAGACATTTTAGAGACCTGAACAGCTTTGTAGTACATTTTGTGCAAAATACTAAGCCTTCATAAATACCACTGAAATTATTTTTGACATAAAAAATTAAGTTGTTAATTTTCCTTACTGTCAGTACTATCATTACTCACTCATTCAGAGATAAGGTCCTAAAGTGCTGGATGTGCTGCTAATCTTGTTTGCAGACCAAGCTCGCTAGCAGTCGTGCAGTCACTTGTCTCTCCTAATCAGATAACTGCTCTACCATGAATGATGCACTTTAATCTCTGATCGGGACCCATTTTCCAAAACCACCCAGCAAGTTTCCATAAATACAGATATATTTACTGAAGTCAAAATTTTCTTTTGGCAAGTACTCAAAAGCAAGAGAGGAGGTCTTAAATCTCATCAGAAATGTTAAACTGAAGTGGTCTCTCTCACAATTTCCAGTAAGTTTGTCTAAATCTTGAGTGTTGATCTGGATGTTAATACGCATTATTCTCAATGCTGATGTATTCAAGGGATGCTACATATGCACAGAAGCATATATATGTATAAACATGTACATATCTACAGTTTTGCGTGTGTACCTGGTATACTTCCTCATTCAGATGTGTGCGTGTCTAGTCTGGTAACAAACACAAAACAGCAAAAACTAAATGCATTTTTTTAAATGAAATAAAACACCTCTTTAAGTATTCCAGAGCAGTGGATAAACAGAATTCATGATTAAGGTATACTGAGCTCTCGGGAATCTGATTTAGATTAATTCAGACAATACCGTTGCTTAGTGTTTCGTTTAACT
This sequence comes from Baryphthengus martii, assembly GCA_013396935.1. Lineage (NCBI taxonomy): Eukaryota > Metazoa > Chordata > Aves > Coraciiformes > Momotidae > Baryphthengus > Baryphthengus martii. Next base: position 66,856 of record VWZK01010188.1, on the reverse strand, counting down.
TCAGCAGTCCTCATTATAAATAAAAGTAACTTACCATGTGCTATATAAAATTAGCCTGAATCCCAGATAGAAAGCATTAGCTAGTCACACATCTTCTGTCTTTTTACTGAGTTCTCTGTAATACTAATCACCACAGCAGCAGCATAAAACATGCAAAGGTACAGTTTTCAAATTTCAAAAAGCAAGGCTATTCAACAGAATAGCATTTCTGGCTTATTAGTGTTAGGCTTTGGTTTTCCAATTGGTAGTGCCCTATTTATACTTGGCCAAAGAAAATATCAGCACAGTTGACCTCGCATCATGACAAAGTGAAACTTGGGAAAAAAAAAAAAGATAAAAAAACACAAAGTCATTTGTTTCAAATATAAAAGTACCCAATACTTTCTGACCCTCACATGGATGTGTGAGACATGAAAAATAGGGGTTAAATTCCCATTTTTCCCCACCTGCTTTTCCACAAGTCACAAAAGGGCTCATGCTAGAATTCTGTGTCCTAAAAACCAGCGTCAAGCACTAAGAGGCATGCACCAGACAGACTTTATAACGCATAACAACAAACCTGTGGGGGCTCCACAGAACCACAGACTCATTCCTCTTAACCTTGAAAGCCGACTCACTATTAAATGATACAGAAAGATATTTCACACAGCAGTCTTGTAGGAAAGAGTAACAGGACCACGACATACAAACGTGGGGGTTTCTGCATACAAAGGGAAGACAGACAGGTTTCTCCATGCAGGGAGAGTCCTGCCTCCCCAAAGCAGATTTCAGAATCCTCTCAAGTATCTCTAAAGGCAACCGAAAGTGCTCAGTGTTCATATATCTCTGCTCTTCCTTCTGAAATCATGTGTTTTGCTCACACCTGAGACACTGACAAGAAATTATGCACTATTTTGTCTTCAGCATCTTATCTTTATATAATTATAGCAATCTCAATTAGAGGATTTTGATGGCTCTGTTATGGAACGATCTCCTTTAGCACCTCTCCAATTTATGCACTTCATCATTCCTGACTCTTCTATGCCTTTTGTTCTTCTTTTGTTACGAAGAGAACAATAACAGTAGAATATACTGACACAAATTAGAAGAGCTTATTCTCATTAACTTCTCCAACAAAGAGAACAGGCTGAACAGTATCCGGAACAGCTCTGTCAAACATTGATCTATGTTGCAGTAGCACAGCTCATGAAAAACGTGAATGTGAGACTGCTTGCACAAAAGTAAACATAAAGCAATTGGCTGGACGAAACCCGCTCGGAGCCTGAAAACAGTTAATGTCTTACTATCCCATGGTGTACTTCTCTAAACCCTGCCGCCTCCTTTTCCTCTTCGACGCTCATTTGTTACAGGGACGTTGCTCTTCAGCCATTGTGCGCTCTGTGCACGGCACCAACGGTCCTGCCAGCACAGGGTTGGTGCCTTGCTTTAGGAAGGACACAAGGCCACGAGAAACCAGCTTGATTTTACAAGTGCCTGTTGTCCATAAAGCAGTACCTGGGGCACAGCTGAATCTCGGCCCTGGCCTCTATTTACAGCTGTTAACACGGTGGGAACCTGAAATGTTCCCAGGGGTCACGAACATTGCAAAGATTGTCAGCCAAACAGAGCCGTTAATTCTCAAAGATTTGTTTCCAGGTTCCTTGCATTTCTCCATAAACAACTGTTGGCAGGTTTTTAAAATCCATTCAAACTGAATTGCTTTGCTAATCTGCATATGCAAATAGAAGCAATTCAAAGTTAAATGTCAATTTCCATAAACATTACAATATCTGGCTTGATAATATACACGTGCATGTGAAATACTAAGCCTAATTAGACCTCAAGAGTATATTACTGTTTTTCTATTTATGAACCTAAGCTTTCAGTCACTTGAACTCCAAAAACAAGGGTTCATTGGTTGCACTGCGAGATATATTCTGTTTCTGATCCGTTAATGTTAGGAGTTTCTGCCTCTAATCAGAACTGCGCTAATTTAAACTAATTTACAGAATGAAACGATTTCTCAGGAGCTCCCTTTTCCACGGGTCATTTTTGTTATTTGGGACTGAGTAAGAATAATATATCAAGACCAAATACAATTTTCTGATAGCAATTTCAGGTCTACATGGCGATATTTAATGAATAGGGTTCATACTTTATATCAGGGAAGTATATGCTAGTTTTCTAAGCAACAGTATACTTCTGGCTTTAATAACGAGAATTTTTTATAAACCACACACCAGCCTTTGTTACAGGTAAAAATGTGAAAAGGAAATAGAGACACAGCTCTGGTTCTACAGTATACATAACATGTGTGCACTTATTAACTATCATTGCAGGTGTATTTAAATGTTTCTATTTCTATTTACAAATACAAGCGTTAAGGCAACACATAACTTTTAAAAATATTTACAATATCTATGGATTTTTTTTTTTTAAAGCATATTTCTAATTGCTTGTGAAGAAGCAAAGAAAACTCAGCTTTTACAATGATGAGAGGAATGTTTGAAGACAAATTTTGGAAGCATTTTGAAAAGAAAGGAGAGCAAGTACAGAGGTAAAATACAGACTGAGGGTTAGAGATGCTATGGGACATGTCTACTGCTTAAAGAACGATTTGGTGAAGGCATGTATGGAGTGGAAACTCACAGATAAGGCAAGAATGTACAGGAAGGCGGGAAAAAAACAGCATTGTACATAAGTGTGTTTCTGGAAAGTCAAAATGAACCTTAGTGGTATTTGTGAAAAACTGTAAGCATGTGCAGTTAAAATTATTATTATTTTTATTTCAAGAAAAGATAAAGAGAACACCACTTCCCATGCGTGGCATTTCTCCCGTTGAACGTACCACAGATACGTTTGCAAAAACCTTAGATTTCTTGTTTTAATCAGAACCAGTAGGGAAGGAGGCTAAGGCATTTCTTTAACAATCTTTTAACAAGTTCCTGTTGTTGCATTGTGCTGCCCGATGCATGCACAGAGCTCTAATGCATCCATGTTTCACAACAAATCAGAGTTTGGCTCACCTGACAGAAGGGAAATATGACAAGTTTTTAAAATAGCAGCACAGCTAAACTGCAATTTTCCCCTCTAACCAGCATGTCCTAATCTCTCAGCTTTGATCTCCTCTTCATCTGGGAAACTTGACACTAAACACTGCAGGCAAATTGGTTTCACCTCGCTGTAAGCGGTTCCTCTGAGACAACGGGTGAATGAGATTGGGGGTTTATCTTTCTCCCACGCCAAAGTTTAAAGCTATGCAGCAGAGAGGCACCTACTCCACAACCTGGGAACTTTGAAAAGGTATCTCCCAGTGGGGCTGACACAAAAAACAACTGAAACATTTACAGTTTCAGCTACTTTACAGTCATGGAAGACTTTACCTTTCATCTGCACCTTCATCTGGCTTATAGCTTAACTGCAGGTGAGTTTGGCCACCCACCCCCTGGATGGGGTATGGCTGAGGCACCCCACTGATAGCTGAGCACAGCTCCTGCCAGCACTTTGAGGATGTTTCACTTTTAACACAATGGCTTTCTAAATAGACCAGAATTGACAAAATAGTAACAACAGCAACTGACACCACCCATACACTTAAAGTCACTGATATTCTAGGTAATAATCATCATAGTTATTTTACTGAGGCACTGGGTGTGCCTCTCCTTCAAATAAATACCGGCATAGACAAAAAGCAATTTCTCAAACAGACATAAAGCCTCCATACTATAACTCTCAATGTTATCAAATACAGTAAATACAACTAAAATTAAATGTTAGACACTTCACATAGATCTACCTTTCACGTGCAGAAACTCACTCTACAATCAAGCACCAGAATAGCTGTACCCTGTGTGTTCCAAGGCCTTGAAAACCACTCTTTTCTTTTTTTTTTTCTTTCCCAGAAGACTCATGTAGTTTGCTTCTTTTTATATGAATTAGGAATGGTAAATCATCTGAAGCCATGCTGCACCTAGACATTATCAGAATGCTCCCCAAAATCCATGACAGTTTTACAATCACCTCCTCAGAGGACAACATATAAGTCTTTTCATAAAGTATAAAATTTTTCCAGTCCCCAATGGAATCTCTACACTTTGAGACAAATATTTGACTATCTAAAGGCTAATTAAGAACTAATGTGCTAATTAGTGTTATAATGGATTTTTTAAACACTTAGAGAAATAATTAGACCAGGTATCAAGATGCAGCAAGCATGGACACGACTTACACATTGAGGATAAAATCCGAATCAACACTTTCTAGCAGTTACCTGACACCTATTAACAATTGAAATTCTTGACATGTCCTTGGAATGACGGCTATCAATGGCTTTGCTTTTTTAGAGGTTACTTTTGAGTCATCTGTGAAAGCCAGGCAGTTACTCTTTACCTGCTAAAGTAATGCTATACTAGTATATTTTAAATCTAACAAGCTACTGTATTTCAACCAAGTATAGATGAGATTGCCTACAGAAGTACTCTGATATAACAAAAGCAAAAGAAATTAAACATAATAGCAGAAATATATCACAAATAAACTGCTTCTGAACAGTGCTTTCAAAATGATGGAATCACATTACCTTGAAAAGTAAAAGCTTTCATATTTAAAATTAAAGAGAGAATAAGATTTATAAGAGAATTTTCAGAGTGACAGCACCTTTTTAGTTCAAAAAGTTAGGTTTGCCTCTTTTTGGTATCCCTTTCACACTACTTTGTATTGTGGCCTGAAATCTCTCTACCTTCCTGGTCACGCTGAGCTATGTATTGTTTGCGTATGCCCACATTATCAAGAGCTCTAAATCAAAACTCTTCCCTTCATTACATTTCACTCAAATCATCCACACAATTACAGCAATAATTCTTTGATATTTTCAGGTCACTGAGCAAAATTATAAAAATTCATTCTTGAAATCACATTACAGGAACCTTACTGGAAACATCCTCACTTATCTAATGAATGCTAATGAATTAATCAGTTTTTATTTCTTTTAGCGAATGGGTGGTCATTTTGCATATTCTGACTTTTGCAAGTTTAATAATACTCAAATCAAAGCTAAGTACCATTTTAGAAATATACCAATTCAACTCAATGCACTATATTTAATTATTAATTTGACTAGAAGTACATTATTGCAGAAGAAAGAATGAGAAGGTATTTTGTTTGTATCCAGCAAAAGAAATCTTCTAGTCATGTGTTTTTAGTTCCCTATTTTCAATATCGCCCTTTCTCTCAACGAACAATGCAAGGCTGACAACTTGAAAATTACCTGGGACATTCTGCTCACTCAATACCAAAGAACTGTCATTGCTGATGCCTCCAGGTTGACTAAAAATCCCCACTAGTGGTCTGGAAAGATTCTAATTGAGCTCTTCCAAAACTCTTCAACATATCTTAATCAAAACTACAGTTCTTAACACTCTTAATGTGTAGGTTTGTATAGCAGCTTCCTGAAGTACTACAGGAACGAAAAATATTTTACATTCATAGAATTACTTCCAAGATAAAGAATAGAAATAATTACAGAGAAATGGCAATTTTGATTCCCATAATGGATCAAATACACTGTCAATTTTTTTTCAAGATAAATCTCAGGCTTTTATTACACTATGACAGACATAGATTTCTCCCTGTACCATTTGGTTTCCCCAGCCAATTTATTATAATCACCCACTTCTGGTTTACGTTCCTTTTTTTTTTACCCCATGTGCTATTTTTAAATAGATATAATAAAAAATTTCAAATGGGAATTTTGTTTCTTAAAATTATTAACATTTTCCCTGTATTTATTTTACATATATATGTGGGGGTGTGTGCAGGTATATACTTATCGTAGTCATCTACACAAACCCTGGGTATTATGAAGTGATTTTTTGCATTTTTCTTAAGCTTATTGGGTTGCCTACCGCTAAACTTGGTTTGTTAGATGTACATAGGCCTTGTTAACTTCAGCAAAATTTTTAAAGCAGCATGGAATTTAGAACCAGAACTATACAACACCTTGAAAAGATGATGGAAAAAGAGAGAAAAAAAAATAATTGTTTTTCTATACCACTAAGTTTGGTGCTTTAAAGTTAAATTGGAATATAAATTTAGAACTTTGAGCTTCCTGTATATTTAGATGTAGTTTCAAATATTAAGTTCAATTATGAGTAATTTGAGGCTAGATTGTTTCCTTGTTATTTCCTTGAAAGATTTCTTTGTCTTTCATAACCTGCGGTGACAAGGCAGAAAAAAAGCAATTTTTTTATGAGCTAGTAGCAGACACTTTCTCTGCTCTAATTAAAAGTCATAATTATATTTGTGATTAACCCAGAATAAGCAATACAACAGATTAGTCATCAGTTTGCTGCATTTTCTGGAACAATAGGTAAACTTAGAAAATTTTACATTCTCTGACGTTCTTAGCTTAACTAGATAGAGCAGAAACATAAACGGAATTTAACAATCTACATAAATATATTTGTATTTTGACATCTCATTTGGAAAATGATCAGAAATACTAATTGAGGCAAACTCCTATCACTGTTGATTTTTGTTGACTCATAAGGCATGTGCTTCATCTGCATTACTGTAACTTAATTTCACAATAATAATATTTCTTTTTAATAGCAAGAGTCAGTTATTGAGTTTTTGAACATCAAAAAGAAATATTTCAGAAGGGTGATCTGATGTTTTTAAAGAGGGCATCTCTTTTTCTTTTTGATTAATGATGTTGCACAAAGAATAAATCAATGAACTCACATGATCTCGGATATGTAGGACACAAGTTTGAAAGGCAGATTCCAACACAGGATATTGTTGAAGTATAGTATCAGGTAATCCCCAGGGTGCTGCTCCTTCCCCAAAACACAGCTGCCTGGATACCTCTTATTTCTGCAAATCCTTGCATTATGAGGAACTAGGGTATTTGAAGTACCTGAACATGTAATCTGATGCTACTTTTCTCCAAAAATAACGGTTATCTATCACTTCTTGACACACACAGTTCCTATCACACCGAAGAACAAGATTCAGATCATTTTCAAAGAATGCTAATGCTTCTCCTGTCATAAACTTGTAATTCTAAAGCAAATGGTAGAGCTGGTATGCAGAAGCTATGCACGTGATTGAAACTCCCTAGACATAAGCGAAAACCTTCCTCCATTGGCAAAGTTTAACAGTTTCATTAGCCACAAAAGCTATTTTAGTGTTAAAAGAAATCTAATAAATCATGGGAGAGAATCAAATACAAAATGGTTCAAAATGAGAGGGTTCAAAACAAAAATGAGAGTGGCTAGGGCTGTGTCCTGCACTATTCCCCGGATCAGCCACTGCCAGAAAACTCTTATCACAGATTCATCTCCAGCACAGGACTCATGCAAAAAATTTCAGCTGTGGGAAGGTGTTTAGCGCATTTTAATAACTGAAATAATTCCAAACACTTATAAGTATACAAATAAACAAACAATTATAAATCATTCAAACTAAGTTGGCCTTAAAATATCATTAATCTTTGAGAGATGAATCAAAAGTGAAATCCAATTAAAGCATCTAGAATGAGCATTTCCAATTCCTGTTGCACTCTAAGAATATAAGAAGTCTTTACAGAGAGAGATTTCGGAGGGTAGGGAGGTTGATATTCTTACAACCTTGTAAAGTGTTAGAGATCTAGTAGGCTCTTTTTTTTTTTCTTCCCAGACACTACTGAAAAGCAATGATCTATAGGGTAAAAACTATTTTAGGGTTGTAGAAATTTACAAGCCTCAATTCACAAAGTAAATCACTTTTCTATAGAGGACATGAAAGAAGCAGGGTTCTTACAGTTTGACTTTGACAAAATTGAGCTTATCAGAGGGACCAGACCTATATGTCTACTCTAATCACCTTTTTCACCTTCCAAATTTTGACCACAGATTTGCCTAGAGCATGTTTTTATTTCAGATATGAGATGGAGAAGAAAAGAATAACAACAGTTCGGCTCATTTTAACGTTAACAAATACACTAGCATAGTGTTCATAACTACACACTAAGAGATTCATATGTCAATTTTAAAACCAATGTTTAGGGATTTATACACATTGACCTGAGCAAGAAATTTTGCACATTGACTTTCTTTGAAATTCACCACTTGTGCAGGGGAAATAAAAAAAAAAAAGTATTATACTATTATGAGTCTAGTGGAAAAATCCTTACTGTATTCAGAAGTTTAAAATAATAGTTTCAAGTGTGGCCAAGTAAAGGCCAGATGTACCTCTAATTAGACATCTTTTAAGATTCATTAATATTGTTATAAAATAGAAAGTATATATATTTGGAATACCCAGGAGACAATTAGCAAAAAAGCTACATAACATTTAACAGATTATAGAGAAATTATAAGGTATTGAGATTGTATGCGATATCTATATGCTATAATCTTAGTTTTAAAAGCAAGTTTCTACAATTCAGTATTACAGAATTATAGATATGTCTTAGAGTTTTTCAGTTATTTCTTCATTTAAATACATCTAAATCTAGTTAACAGTATTTTTGTCAATATATGAGGTAACACTCTTGTATAAAAGGAAAAGAGAAGCGTATGTGTGCCAAACCCAGCTTGTATTAATTGTAGACAGCTAATTCCAGAGATAAAGAAATAAGGAATACCTCTTGCTTTCCCTCTCATATATTTCTTTAAAAATGAAGGAGGTACTCCAGAATTTAAACATTTCTTAGCAGTTAATTGGGAAAACTGGCTGAGCTCCCCAAAAGGCTAGAAACATACATAGAGTCAATCAGAAAAATAAGAGGCGACATCTGTCATGTCCACCTACATGCAGATGTGCAACATAACTAAGAGACGATGAGATCATAAGGGCCTGATTTTGCTGGATCATAAAGAAAAGGTGCTTCTGAGAATCTCTACAAGACTCTCCCAAAACCAGGATTAGTCTCACATTGGTGTAACGGGTCACTGTAGGTCAAGGTATTCTCTTTGCTTATAATTAAGCCAGCTAATGTGTTGCTATTGATGAATGAGGATTGGAATTGTACTTTCAGGATGCCAGCCGTCCATCTATTTTTCATATCTTGTCAGACAGCAAAGTTTCTTCAACAGTTGTTAAGTAACAAAATTTGTTAGTATATGTAAAAATAAGAGAATTTGAACTTCCTAAAAGTGCACACCAATATTGGCATTGGAAGAGTTGACTAGATACATCATCCTTTGAACATTAAAAACCATGTGCTATAAATAACTGTCTTGTTTAAGACTTCTTGGAGAAGTCTCCTTAAAATTCATTGCTATTACTTGCTAATAATGTTTCCTACTAAAACGCATTACTCATCAAGTCCTTTAAAAATATTTATATTTCATACATTAAATAACACAGAAGAATGCCGTTATAAACTAGTTACCACTATTAACTAAGAACCTCCATTTCCATTGTGAAATCTGAAGACTCCCACATCCACAATCCCTGTTTTGAAGTACCATGAAAGGAACGTTAACATCACCAGTAATTATATAATATACGAGATGGAAAAAGCTGTGTATTAAAAATCAACCCTAATTTCCAAAGTATTCATCTTGCACAGTGACTCATACTGACAGCAGCAGACTCCTTGATACAATGTTCATTCTGAGCATTTTTACCTCTAGTAACATGAAGTCTTTTTCTCTTAACTTCTAAAACTCAACAGTTGCTATACTTTCCTCTGTAAGTAACAAGCTGAGCTATTATAAATGGTCTCAAAACTTACAATGATACCTAGTGATACATCCTGTTCTCATGCCCAGCTCCCACAATTCTTGTGATCATCACAGAAAAGTAATACTTATTTCTACTTCAGCATACATGGCACTCATGCAAGCCCACAAACACAAAGATTCTTTTCACTGTTCTACTACAAGTCTTCAGTTGCAGTTGCTAATTATTTACTTGACAAAAAAATACAAGTAACAGGCTCTCACACCAAAGAGGGAAGAAAATTTCTGCACTGTAACGGCACACAACAGTCATTAACCAAGAAGAAACCATTTTAGCTCAAAGTTGATTCTTTTGGACAGTATAGGAGAAAGTAGGAGCTCTCTTTGAAATCACTTGCTTTTCAAATTGTACTCTCTTGATGAGTATGCTACTACAGCACACAGCAGTCTAATCTCAATTATCCATGAATTCCAAGAAGCCCAATCTCTTTCTCCATCAGCTCACCAAAGCTCCTGCTTTATGTACCTCATAACAAGCAATCTTTGCTTATCCTTTGCAAATTTCCACAGGACTGGAGACAACATAGCTGTATTTGAGTCCAGCTGCACCACAAGCTTTTCAGACTAGGTCAGCAATAGTCCTGATAACTCTTTCCCTCTCCATCTGTTTACCATTTTGCCTTTATTGCTTTATCTATCAAGTTTTTGTTTAATCTAGTTTTTTTTGTTCTTTGTAATACTACATGGTCAGCAACCTAAAAAGTCATCAGGCTTCCAAACACTATGAAATAGTTCCCTTATAACATGCTTTTGCTGTGGAAGGTAGCAATGCTTTTACTGTATCAATGCTCAGTCTTTTCCAGTAGGAGTTTTTTTTACTGCCTCAAGTTCATTGAGATCTGTGCCACCTTCCATTTCATATTACTATAAACTGAACCAGTACTTTTGAAAATCTGGTTTAATTTTAAAAGGATAACATCAACTTAACACATTTAAAAAGATTAAAAAGTAGCATAAATACATATACTCAACATACTGCACCCCTGCCTTCTAGCTCTGGAGAAGCTAGTAAATGAAAAAAGTCTGAATTTCTTAAAATAAAACTATTTGATTGGAATGCCTGTTTCAACTCTGGATACCTTTGTAGAAAATGGTCTCAAACGGTCATTATGAGAAAGTTTTGGCTGGTTTCTTACTGGTGTGACTGAAGTCACTAGAAAGACTAGAAAGGGTCCAAAAATTTCCATTACTTGCAGCGCTGTATTATGGTTACAGAAAAAAAAAACCAAAACCAAAAACGGAGATTATCATATTAGTGCTCTCCGATTTTGTCTTTTTATAACGGGAAGTGGTGGGAAAAGGTTGAAAAAGCCTCCTTACTCTTCTTATCAAATTATAATACTGGCAAGCATATCCTGTTTCAACAAAACATACTGGTGATGTTCACCCTCTAATGCAAATACTGCCTTTGCCAACAGCATGATTGACAGATTACAACACAGAGACTTTGTCTTGGCTGGCAAAGGCCTCTTCTTGGGCCATGCCATTTAATTTAAAGATTATAAGAAAATTAGTTTGTACAGTTGACAAATAAATGAGGATATTATACGCTGCAATTATGCAGAAATAAATTTAGTTAGAAAACTGTACTAACAATGCACTGAACACTTTCTGGCAGAAATACCAGGAGAAACTGTTCCATAACATAGGGATAATTTCTGAATGCTACGTAATACAGAAGGAAAGTTATGACATTCAGAAAGACACCTCTGCAGAGAGGCTCAGGGTGATTTAATATTGTTCGATGGTAATGGAGCAGCAGCATTATACTCTGGTTTTGAGTTACTACCTCAAGGACAGTGTTGCTGTGACCTAAACAGAGCAGAACAGAGCCCTGGTTCAATTGTACGGGTATTTGTGAAAACAACTAGTAAAATTCTCTACTATCATGGAAAACTCTAAGCAGGCCCAGGAGTGAAGCTGTGATATGACTTCCTTACTTTTTTTTTTTTCTTTTAATAATTCTACACTCAAGGGAATCTCTTCACCTTTTGTCTCCTATACTATCAACGCAATCCCAGAAAAGAAAAGAGTAATGTTAGAGAATAGAAATTATGTCTGAAATTCTGATTTAGGGAATAGATTTAAAGATAAAGCATGGCTTTTATTTTCCCCTTCTGCTTTTAATGTAAAAAGTCTTCCAGGCAGCTGAAACTTACAGAAGCTTAGTTATACTTAACAGAAAATCTAAACCAAAAAAAAGAAAGCCATGTAAAATGGATCACAGTTAAGTAAAGCACTGAATACCCCACAGCATGTATAGACTGTGGAACGAGTTTCCCAAAACCAAGGCAAACTAAAGGGAAAGTATATCACTTAGATCTGGAAAAACAAAAGTAGGAGTTTTAGAAAACAATTATACAGTGCCAAGAGTAGAAGCTGGAAGGAAGAGTCCTAACCTCTCCACTTAACTTCTAATATTAAAATTGGTTTTATCTGGTCATTTTGGCATGAAGCACATTTCTCCATTTCTTTCTGAAATTGTCATCGTAGGTCCTTTTGTCCTAAAAATCATTTTAGGTCTCATTTACCTCTGCAATGAATGTTAATTAGTAGCTGTTTTAAAAAAAAAAAAATGCACTTTTTTAATTTCATTTTTTTAAGTTATGGTGTCCTTTAGAATTGCACTATTGAGAATGGAGAGAATAAATAAGAACTAGAAAAATGGATAAAGCCAAAATAAAACGAACACTTATTAAACGTGGTGTTTGAATTAAAGAGAAATCTGAAAGGTTTTGAGATTTATTTTTTGCTTTACAAACACGAAGAATAAAGCTAAGGAACTATATTATTTCATAGCAATATACACAATCTAAGTTTTACAATATGTTGAAAGCACAAGTATTGTTCCAATAAAATAAACAAAGAAATTAATCATCCAGAAAGCATGATTTTGAAGCCTTTGTATTCTCTCAATATAATTAATGACAAAACTCTCAGAAGAAAATGACATAAATTAAGGGTTCCTCACCTACCATTCCCCCAGCTCCCATTTACCTCCTTGTTCAATGTATTCATTTAGGGAAAATAACAGTAGGTGGACCAAAATGAAATCATAAAGCGAATTCATTTTCCCTGCGGTGTTGCCTCAATTTATGTTGAAATCTTTGTTAACGCTTTTATTCGGTATGGTAATTTTTATACTTAGAGGTTAAGTTTACATTTTGCTTCCTTTTTAAAATGCTGCTTTATTACTGTATTCTGTTCATTGCTGCATTCTTCTTATCACACTCAGCAAAACATGGTTTTTACCTCATGGTTTTTTTTCTTTTTTAAAAGTGCTCTGGAGAGTACCCTAGTTTTATGCACTTCTTACCTGAGATGTTCAGAATCAACTACTTCTGTCAAAAGACTGAAAGTTTTTGGTTGAACTATGCTCTGGAATGGCCCCTGATGGTTAAATTACTTGCTAATTCCTATTTTGGAGCGTTTCTCAGGCTTAGTTAACTTCTCTTCATTCCTCCTCTTATTTCCAGTTCTTCTCTCTTCTAAATTTCTTTGAGTGAGCCAGAAGCTGTTTAGGCCATGGTGGGGGGTGATTTTTTTAATTTTTTTTTTTTAAATAAAATAATCAAAGAGGATGTAGAAGGTGGGGAAGTAACATATGAAATGAAGAGATTTCAGAAACAAAAATAATATAGAAGATTAGAGACCAAAGCAATATAAGAAACTGTGGTAAAAGGGAATATTTTCCATCCCATTAAAAATATTTAATATATCTATTAACTTCATTAAAAGCAGAAAGCTACAGTCTTATAAAAAATTAATGGGATAAATGAAAGGCAAATTTCAATGCGACTTATATATAAAGCTATTGCCAACAATGCTGTCATTCGCAGATGCAGAAATAATAAGTGATTAAAGTTGTAAAGTATTTTCCACTTCTCACTCTGGCTTTGTACACACATCCGCCTTTCTGAACCTGAGTTACAACTGGAAACAAGGCAAAATCAGTCTGTCATCTTTGCCTTCATCATATCCATTAAATCTTTATGAAAATGGTATTAACAGCTGCTTTTTATTTGTTATCTAGATTCCTTGCGCTAGCAGAACAGCATTGCCCAAAACAAAACAGTAAATAAGACAAGAAATCCAGCTGACAGTTATTAACTGCTAAACTCAAGGGAGCACTGAACTGGTATATGAGCAAAGAAAGTACTGAGAAGTCCAGAAGACCGGAGTATAAAATCCAAAGTAAGTAACGAAATGTCACTGGAAAGACTTTTCTAACAAAAACGCCTTAAGCAGAAAGGTATCTTTAGGCTGAGCGTTGCAGAAAACATCCACAGGAAGAAAGAAAAATACTTCAGACCCTTCTCCTTTTTTCAAAGAAAAAGGATTTACTACAAGAAACAGCACAGTCTCAAAGATCACAGAATTATGGAATTGTCTAGGTTGGAAAAGGGATCTTTAGAGATCATCTAGTTCCAAAGTCTCTGCCATAGGCAGGGTCATCTTTCACTAGACCAGGTTGCTCAAAGCCCCATCCAACGTGGCCTTGAACACTTCAAGGGATGGGGCATCCACAACTTCTCTGAACAACTTGTTCCAGTGTCTAACAGAAAAAAATTTCTTCCTTCTATCTAACCTAAGTGTAACATATTTTAGTTTAAAACCATTAATGATTCAATTCATCATCAAAATATTAAAAATAACCTTCAAAACCCATACATTCTGGCTGACTCAATTTGACAAAGTAATAATAATGTGTGTCACACCAGGACAAATAAAAAAGTTTCATAGACTTCATGTTTTCCAAGCAAGAATTCTAAATGAGAATCACACACTCTTTTATCACCGCTGAACACTTTTGAGCATGCTAGAAGGCTTCTCATGGGAGATATTTGTTGATATCATAGAAGGCTTTTCTGAAGACTTCCAGCATTCTTATGAGGATTCTAAAGTTCAGCAGTGCTTTAGCAAAGTCAGTCTGTAAATTCTAAGATTTCTGGGATAAATAAAGGCTTCTGAGGTCTGGAGAGCAGAGAAACTCATGGGAGAAACCAATAAAACTGACAGAATGCTTTATGATCTTTTTATTCCTTGCACAAATGTCTTGCGTTATTTTAGAGAAGTCAAAATGGTAGCTGAAAGAATACAGGCTTAGTCTAACTCTGCAAGTACTCACACGTGAATAAAGTAAGGACTAGGAAGGATGTAGTGCATGACATGAGCGACAGCATAGTTTCTCACATATAGAATCTCCAGTTTTGTAAAAGTCGACAACTCAAAATTTTAATACAAAAAAAAAAAATAATACCAGAAGCTACCAGACATAGCAAAAAGTATCAGATCTGGTCAGAAAAACAAAACAGGGAAAAAAGTCTCCTGTCAGCAGTCTTTCAACCTCTGGGCTTCCAACAGAACAATCAGACACAGGAACTTTGCCCATTTTATTGAACAAATTAAAAGCTTCCTTCAAAATGTTTCTCTACAGTACTTCTCACATTTACCTAAAAAATTTGTTTTAAAAAAAAAGTTCCTTAACATGTACTTTAAGAACACACAAATATAAATAACTTATTTAAAAAATCACTATCTTAAGACTTTGTTAAAGACCAACAGTCTGTATACACTGGTGGGCATGGTTGCCCATGCAAGCATTTAATATAAAGACATCTTTTAAATAAGGAGTTGGATAAAGTATCTTTAACAAAAGATGATTTTTTGATCCAGTTATTTTAATGAATATAAAATTCTGGCATTCTGCAAAGAACCACAATAGAGACCATAACATCTTTCTGCTGGATTCCATAAAACAAAAGGAATAAGAAACCAATTCACTAGTTGAAGCTTATATAGCTCCCAATACCACAAGTAAGTCTAAAATGCACTCTGTGACCTCAAAACATTCCATTTATCCTCAAAATATGTAAGATTGCTACTATGGAAACAGACAACACTAACAAAGTGAAACACATCTTTAGTCGGCTCATAGCGATGGTGGATAAATATTAGGAAATCCTACATATTTGTTTTGCTGATGTGAAATTTCTTAAAGTCTGATTTATTATTTGCCTAACCTCAACACTTTTTTTTCTCCTCCCACCCCCACCCAACATAATTATGCTAGAAGTGAGAAACAATTCTGAAAAATACTTTGGATTCCCAAATGGCATTTGCATACTCTAAAAGATTAACTCCTAAATTCACATTAAGGAACAGTGTGCTGCAGATGAAGGCTATGGCAAATGTGAAACTTTAATATTAGTTTGCTCTTTCTGTACCATGCAACAGACTGAGTATAGCAACCTAAAACTCAAACCGAATTCAGGTCTGTATCATAAAGTTCTTCTGGTGCAAAAATATTAAAAGGTTTTTTAAAAAACAACCCTAAAAATCACAATCCTAATGGACATAGATACAAAGCAATCTGTTGTCCTCTGCTTTTCCAAAGTACTTAAAGAGACAATTTTTGCAGCCGGCAATGAACTCTTGAAAGCAAATAAGAGAGGCTGCTGCACATGCTACTTCTCTAAAACTGCTCTGAGGGATAGAATGATGTTAGACATCTAGTAAATATTTTATTCAGTGTCATAATTCAAGCTAAACTGAAATTCATCTACTACTGTCAAATACAGTCACTTTTGCAATAATTTCTTACCATTAAGAAGAGCAGATGTCCTTTTGTCATACCCAAATTAGTGTTTGCTGTGGATATATGAAACTTGTAGCTTACTTGCCTATCAAAATCCTGACAGTAGTCTTCTGGACATGGAGAAAATTTGAATTTGATCTGGCCATGTGCCAAATCATATGAGGTTCATGCTGAAACATACCTAATGAGTATCCAGAACAAATGGACAGTAATTGGCAGCTCTGCTTCTGTTATAACGAATGCTCATTAGGAAGAAAGACCGACTAGTCAGCTTCTTAATTTATTCAGGTTTTGACCCATAATTTAAACATTTCAATAGTTCAGTTTGGAAATATAGGACAAAAAGATTGTAAGATCTCACGTATAGAGGTGGCAGCTCTCAAAATATTTACAAGTGAAGCAGTCAGTTAATATACTTTGCCATGCTTTCAATCATCTGAATTATATCTGACACTAAATAAACAACAAAGATAAACAGTGACGAGAAGCTGTTTCAGACCATGTATGAGCTAGAACAAGTTTTATCATTTCCCTAAAATGTGCCTGAAATTTTTTTCCCCTCAAAATAGAGTGTTGGAAGCAGCATGCTCAATCAACACTCCACAGGGTATGACTGTTGCACACTGTTTGTGTCTAAGGACCATGGAAACGCAACACAGGGCAGACGTGCGCTGCCACATTTACTACCAGCCAGATGCAGTCAAACCCTTTATCATTCAAGAAAATTGATGAATCTAGTGGACAATTTCAAAGGAATCTGTATGAAGTGGCATTTAGAAAATAAAATTCAGTCAAAAAGCAACCAGATAATGAAGTAAGATATCACACATTCAACAGGTAACAAAATCATTTGTCAAGTTGGAGACGGGCCTCTTCTTGCTGTTAGACAAAACAGAAAATCTACCCCTACAGTTGATGGTGATGCAGAGGAGAGCTGTAGCAATTCCTATAATGTACTTCTGCGCCAGGGCCAATTAAGCGCTGCAAATGGATTTGGAATCAGTTGGTAGTAAAGCAAAGTACCCAAGTTCCATGATCCAAAATTAAATGGCTGAAGCATAGTAACAATTTAATTCCCAACAACTTTCAGCGATAAAACACACATATATCACATGCATAGATTATTTGCCTGTGTCAGTCCATCAATGAATATTCTGTTGAATAGCTCTTCCCACAGTTTATATCCCCAAACTTCTCCAAAAGCATTCCTGTGACTGCTTTGGACAAGTTGCTCTGCTAAAAAAAGTTTACGTATGTGCTAAAATCTATAACAGAACTCTGTCAGTAAAGAGATAGTTTAGAGCCTAAACGTGTGCCAAAGAGTGCTCCATCAGCACTGTATATGCTGCATTTCATTGCTCACAGACTGAACTTCACAATGATGTGAAATGTAGCTCAAAGAACTACAGATGGATTGTACCTCAAATATATGAATTTCTGATGCTTTCCATGAGCTGATCAGATCTGTAAGCTGCTATCCAACAGGTTTAGCCAAGCACAAAGCATGAAAAATTGAATCAAGAGACTGTTACTGTAGCCACTTCAGCTGAGCTACCAAATGCCGTCCTCATCACTAGACAAAAAAATTAAAATCAGAAGGTCCAGAGATTTGTTATGTCAACCTATCCAGCTGCTGTGGACCATGTCACAGCCCAGCAGTGACCTTCAGGAGACAGAGAGGCCCAAGAACATAGCAAAAGACATCTCATTCTGATATCCTCCCCCACATCTTCAAATTGTTCAAAATCTTGGTCAAACTGCTTGTGTCAATATGCATTCCTACTTCAAGCTCCTTGAAAGCTCATTATTTCAATTCAATCAAAGGAAGGAGAACGACAGTCACTCTCAAGTACACACTAGTAGTACAGGCTGACTTAAGCAAGCAAAACCAGCCTGTGTCAGTCATCTGCTTGTAATGCACGACATGACTGATGACACATACAAAATCTATGTCCAAGGACTGTTTTGTTGTTGTTGTCGGGTTTAATACAGAGCCTGAGTAAATTATCAGTACTTATATGTAAACAGGTTTGGACCAACCCTGTCCTTCCTCAGCGAAACCTTCTGATCTTATTCTATGCATGAACGTAACAGTTACTCTTGGAAAAGCTCTTTGCTTCTGTACTTTGTTGTTTGCAGGGACAGCCTAATGCTCCTGGGGAAGCATCTTTGTGAGGATAAGCTACATTAGCACAGTAAAACTTCGAGGAGAACTACAGCGCTAATTAAGTTTCTGTGATTCACAGGTTCTTTGAAATTGAACAAAGTAAGCATTTGATTCAAAGAACACACACATTACTGACTACATAATAAGTATACAAACAGAAAACAACATAATGATAATTGTAGTAATACATATAACAAAACATTCTAAACATAGCAATGAAAGAATGACAACACATGAAATAATATCTATAGCTAAAGTGGTGCGATGACAACAAAGGACAAACACCTGCCACTGATTCTGCACCAACTTACTTATAACGTAGTTGAGTATTTCTTCATCTGCAGACCTATTTGTTAGAAACACAAGACCAATAGAAATACAAAACGACTTTCCAATAAAATAAATTTTATGCACAGACCTATCTTTTTAGATCAGTTGTTTTTTCAGACTAACACTAGTCACAAGCACACCATTTGTTTTTGCGCAACTAAACTCATGTCTCGGAGATGCAGGACTCAGAATATTGGATTTCAATGGCTTTTTTTTAGTAGTTTTAAAAAAAATCAATTACGTTTGCATCACCAGAAACAGAACAAACTAGCTATTTTGTTAACACTCATAACACATCTTCTGTTAAGAAGGAAAAAAGCATTAAAACAATTTCTGTTGACCTTTTCTATTAAAAGAGACACTGACAAACAGAAAGTACTTTCATCTTGAAATACTACCACTTGGTGTTCTAGCTCTGACAGAAGTACTATTACCTATTAAGTGTTTCAGATATTTACACATTAAAGTGTAAATATGTATGCTTACATAACTCTCCTATTTTGGTCTGTGTAACTTATTAAACATCAGATTTTCAGATATCGAACTGACAGGCCAAAGGAACGGAAATCCTTTCTTCAGCTATGTGAATGCTTTTCACAAACACAAGTGCAGGCTTCTCTTCAATTTCCCATCAATATTCTGCAGAGGCCCATAGACAAGATAATTGAATTAACATACATGATTAACCCAAATGCAGATATCAGGGCTTTTATGTTCTTATTTTCATTATAACAACTTATTTTATAATGATAGTTATCACTCTGTTTTTTTCAGATTTTGAAGTATGATCTCAAAAAGAAAATGTTTCCAAAAATTACATAGAGGTTCTTGTAGCTTCATTAGCAAAATAAAGACATAAAAAGCAGTTAGCAAGCCAACTGATGAGAAGCACGAAAGCAAGGAGATTTAGACTATATCAGTATCATAAACATTTGCCTTAATAGCAAATACAGAGTAAAAAAAAGACATGGCATGTTTTGCCATACCTCTAAGAGTAAGTTTTCTGCCTACAGGTTTTCTATGTCCGCCACAGGGAAAATTTACCAGTTAGGAATCTCTTTGGATTTTATTCAAGCGGCTATTGACTGACTGCCAACTGGGAGTCCAAAAATTTCCCAAAGGGTTATCATCTTAGGTTTCTGAAAGGCTGCTTGATAGGACTTCACATTTTTTTTACATTTGAAGCTCATGACATTCCTGCTTTGCCCAATTCTCCACACCACCAAGATCCCACTCAACAACAGCAAACCCCTCCAATGGATAGATTGCTTCTTCCGGTTTTGTATTTGCAAACTTGCTGAGGGCACGCCCTGTCTCATGGTCTAGGTCTCTAATGAAGATGTTAAACAGTACGTCCCCTTAGGCCCACCACCAGCGATTGGCCTCTAGCTGAACATCGTAGCTTTGATCAAAACACAGCCTGGAAGTGCAAGCAGTTATCAATCCACCCCTCTGGCCACCTATCCAGCCTCTATGATTTCAGTAGTAAGATTACCACAGACATGACATCTCAGTGTATCTGTGTATTAAACACAGGATAATTGTAATGGGATTTTGGAGCCAACAGACATGACGAAAGTGATTCCTTTCAGCAGCAGCTACATAAAAAAATACATTTGCAATTAAGGGTTTGCCATTCATGTATGATATTAACTTTCTGACATTGCTCATTCATTTTCGGTATTTTGTTTATTCATAGAACACTGCTGTGCCCTGAGGACACATTGTAAATGAAGAGGGGATTTTTACCTCAGTAACAATTCAGATTTTGTACTTTTACTAAGAAATACATATGATTTAGTAAAACAGAAACATTTTTTCCAGGTATATTTTTTTCACCAGAATTCTTACACTATTCTTAGGAACAGGATCTGATTTTCTAATCAAATAATAAATAACTGAAGCCAAATGTTAGCTCTGACTCTCCAGATTTATTGACAAAAGATTCTTCCTGGATGCAAAATGGTTTTGTACTAAACCCTTCTCTGATACACACTAATAATTTAAATGTACATGCATTAAATATTTTCTGAATGTATAGCTGATGATCTAGGCTTTATATACAGAAATTATGTGGAATTATGGGTTGCTCTGAAAGACCATTTTGCATGCACACCTAGAGCAGCTCCTAGTATAAATTAACGCATTTAAATCTCCCATGCAACACCTCTGGCTTATTGAGCAGTTTTACTGCCTCAAATGAAATACTTTGTGCAGTTTGAGGTTATGTAGTTCTAGAAATATTTGAATAAACCACAGAGAGTGCAGCAGAAAGAAGAAAAGGTAGAGGTCTTCAAAGTATCTTCTACGGTGCTCTAAACAAAAAAAAGCCAGGGTGGACCACTCAAAAATTCCCAAACAAACAAAAAAAGCCCAAACCATTTGCAATAGCAGTAAGAAAAGGCAGGTATTGTAGTAGTTTTCAAACACGCGCAAAAAAAAAGGCTTCTAAGGAGACGAAGAAAGTTATGTTTCTTATACTGCAGCGTGTAAGAGAGCAAGTCATGAGTTTCACTTTCAGCTTGAAAGATTCAGATTAGTCATTAGAAAACACACACTAATGGCTATTCCAGTAAGCAGTGGAAGAGACTGCCTGTGGCTATCCCATATATCCTCTTCTGCTTTAGTCTCCTAGCTCTGTGACTCTGTCAAGCAGCAGCTGCAAAGAATTGCAATTGAGCCTGCGAACACACCGGTCAGTGTAATCACACCACAGTTAGAAAGCCAAGCCATCCACAACTTCTCAAGAACAAACTCAGGTCTGTGTCAGAGGGGCTTGGATTTATGTAGTAAGTCTCTTCTCTAACTTTTGGGTTTGGTCGATTTTTATTACTATTTTTTTGTTATCTTGTTAAAGGCCAGGTATGCAAATATTAGAGCACTATAAACTGTTTTTCATTAAAATGATTCACTCTGTTTTATAGGCATTATATCATTGTGATATTTAGCTATTATTTCCTTGGGAAATGTTCAACCTCAAATACATTTCAGCCTAACAAACTCAAATCTCTTTAGTAAACACTCCTTGCAGCTTGTCCGTATCTTCCTATAAATTTTGCACATTTAAAAGTTTTCTCCTTTATTGTACCTACATAACCATTTCTTCAAAATATCTGTAAGACATACAAAGACAGTAATAATTTGGAAGGGCTTGGTACGCTATTTTAGGAAATTTCAGCCAGGATTTCTGTTACATGCCCAATCATATTCAAAAATCAGAGTCTACATTAGCTGCGGTTCAGGCAGTAAATATAATGAATAAAATTGTTTTGACTATGGGTAGGAGTGATTGTGAATAATCTCATATTTATGCAGTACATCATAAGTCATTGCCACCTTTTATTCATGTGAGCATGTACACATTTATTTGTTTATGAAAAACAGTTCTTAAAAAAAGATTCTCATAATGCTGCAGTATATGCTAGACAAAGAAATTGCCCCTTTGATCTTTATAAATCTACATTTTTATGATATTTTCTTTAATCTAAAAATCTTTCTCCTCTTTATCACCTGCTGAGAGTTTTCAATTAAAAATGTGAATTACTAGGAAAAAAAAATGAGTTAAGAGAAAAAAAGAGTACATTTAAGAAACCTGGGTAAAAGAGCTTTAAAATTTTCTTCAAAATAGACATAATTTTATAGCCAGAAATTCTAATTATGAACACATTAGAATAGTTAAGCTAATGTATTTTTCCTCTATTATAAATAATAACAATAATTGCCTAATAACTATTCACTGGAATGATGTACTGAGAAGTTAAAGCACATTACTTTAAAATAATCTTTAACAGATCATAGTGTTCGGGGTTTTTTAGAGAACATAGATACATCCTTTAGTAATAATAGAGAAAATGGCCTTAAAATTCCAATAATTTAACAGACATTACTTTTTTTCTAAACGGGAACGTAAAAACACATATTATATATTTTCTTTACATAAAGCTTTTGGTTTGCTGTTCTATCAGTGTATTATTTTGCCCATTGAAAATTGTATATGCAGCAGCCACGCAGCAGTTTTACTGAAAAGCATCTCAAGTTACCAAAGGTCAGTCTCAGGAGGACGTATTACTTAGTGCTTGAAAAGATGATTGCCACTTATCGTTTCCCTGCATGAATTCGATCTTAAGAACTTTGGTCACAATTCAGCAAAACCTCTAAAAACCCTGCATATTCCTGCTGCCCTTGGTGGGGGCTGAAAGGTTACTGGACACAGCTGGTTCTGTCTTTCAGACGGAGTGGTGAAGTAATCCTGGAGGAACTGTCTCAGAAGTATATTAAAAATAAGCAGGAGGACTATTGGTGATGTCAAAAATAACATTAAGCACAAGAACTCCATGGGGCTAGATCCAGCAAGACAGAGAAACAACTAGCATGAAATTTATTATTTAAACTTTCTTTTAAAGAAAAATAATTATTAATCATCATTGCATTAATAATTATTAATAAAACATTTGCTACTTCTAATTATAATTTTTATTCATTATTTCTTTAGCTTCTGGACCTCTTACACACACTGGGCACATTCTCAGGTTTTTCTGCAGCCACAAGAATCAGAAGTTTTCATTCATGAGTGCCAACTAACCCTATGAGGTAATCATTTGAAAGTCCAGAACTTAAGAGAAATAGTTGATGTTGCAAGACTCATTATAAAATTTACGAAATTTAGAAACAGCTATTTACTGAGGGTCATATCAGCATTCAGCCCTAATCAAATGGTTTCAGTTATTCAAATGCAGTACAAATCCACTTAAAGAATGTTTCTTTAATCAATGGATTGATAAGGCCCCAAGGAAGCTACAGAAGGCAATCAGCACGTGCTGGCAGGGAACTGGAAATGTAATTACAATCTGAGAAAAGAATATTTCACTGTATCCTTCAAAACGAAGTGAACTCTTGCTATTTGTATGATGTCCCTCTTAGCAATAAAAGACACAAGATCGCCATTCTTGTATGTTTTCATGTTAGTTGACTAGTAAATCCAAAAGCTTGTGAAATGGATTAAAAAAAGGAAAATAAATAATGAATAAAGAAATTTTGAAAAAAGATGTGCTTGACTTGGAGTTACATTTGTGAGGTCACACCTCCTGACCTACTTAGGAAATTCCACTACATAACTTGAATGCTCCTAAGACCCGCTTTTCTTGTGCCACTGCTTTCAATGATACAACACTGAAAAAAACCATACAGCTTGTTCATGTTGATGATATGAACTTTCAGTAAATCAGGTCCTCTATATTCAAATATAATTTTCCCCTTTTTATTCCTGATTGTGTGGATCATTAATGGAAACAAAACCCAGCATGACATGAAAAATCACTTTAGTCTGATTAAATCAAGTAAAGCTCTGTTCAGCAGCAGAGGTAGCTTAGCTTGCTTCTAAGTGAGAAGCTGAAGAGTAACTAGTTTTATTTTTACAAATGAAATGTTATGATTTTAATGTGTTTTCAAAAATTACGCTTCTGAAAAAGAGATATACTTCCCTACTCAGAAGAAACTTTTTTTATTATTATTTAGAATTTTCCATCATATATACACTGAAGAAATTTTAGGGCGACAAAAGTTTCGATTTCCTTCATGCTCAAACTTAATTCTAATTAAAATGATGTGCAAACTGGATATTATTAAATAGAGAATCAGCAAATGAAATGAGACAATGGAGAAAAATATTAGGAAGACAGGTAGAAGACTTTTTCATGTAGTTGCTTACATATTTGCAGCTGTATTTCTGCACCTTATTTTTAACTAGGCAGATTTAGTATTAAATCTTTTAATGAGAAGTCACAGAAAAACTCAGCATAAAAAAAAAAAATTGAGGCTATGTACTAGGTTTCAGAAAACCACTGAAGAAAAACATCAGATACTTGGTGTTCAGAGAGCATTAGGGATTCTTCAACAGCACAATATTTTATGTTAAAATTGTTTGGTCCAATAAAGCCACATAATGCTGCCTGATCTCCAAATGTTGGTTGTTTGAAGCTTTTTGTCCTATGATTCCAGCATGCAAAATTCAAGGATAACTAGTCCATCCCAATAGGTTGGTCACTTTTTTTTTTTTTTCATCTCCAGTTGCTGCTAGGATGATTTAATCCTTCAGTCAATCTTCCAGCACTCACAAATGGATTATTGCTCTCCCCCTCCTCCTTTTAAGTTCTCCTGCTACTACATTAAAGAGTCATCTGGTTAAAACTTCAACTCAGACCTGTCACTAAATATCACTTAAAGAGCAAGATGCTGCAGACAAACTGTTCCAGGTTCAAACCAGTCAATTGCTGTGGTGTGATGGGAAACCAATAAGAATCTCCTTTGGGGTAAACTGAAATAGGGCAAGGATCTCATCTTGTGGAACCACCAAGAGAAGCTGGGAAGCCCTTACGGTTCTCAAAGTTACACTTTAAGCCTTCACATACAGATTCTGAAGCAGCTCAGCAGGAAGGTACTGATGGAAATACCAGCTCTTTGCAGCTTCTCTGAAAATAATAAGCAATAGCAAATTTCATTTTCAATAGCCAGAAAGGAAAACTCTGATAGCAAAATACCCTGGGTGTTGTCTAACTAGAAATGAGATTTTTTTTTTTTTTTTTGTATGAGTTAAGTGCTGGTGAGTGAGGAACCAATTTCATTCCCTCAACCTCTCATTTTATGTAAAACAGAAATCTTGCTAAGTTTTGCAGTTCTACTATTCTTTGAATAAAAACTTATAAAAAGAACACCCTCTTCCCACACACACACACATTTTAATGGCAATAAGCAGATTTTGTGACTTGGTTCTCCATTTGTTTCCAGGGAAACTGCACTGACTTGGAGAGATTCACATGCAAATTATTTCCTAATCTGCTCGGTCATAAAAACACAATCTAGCACTCAACTAGTAATATGCATTAAAATGCAAAGCCCAGGATTATCAGTGAGCTTGGTCTTAATTTTGAGCCTGTTTGGTTCTTATAGTCACAGCAAGACCCTGCTATGAAACTGCTGTTAAACCGCTCCGATTTGGTGAACAAAGGTCTTGTACCTATGCTATGCAATGAAGCCAGCAAGGACCAAGTACCTGCTCCTGAGCACAGAAAAGACTCTCCTGCCTCCACAGTCAACCTGGGCTGCATCCATCCCTTGTGCCCCTGCACCACACAACCAGTCCTCCTGGGCCTGGGGCTAGCAGAAGATACTCAACTGGGATCTGAAGCTGCCGCTACAAAGGTCACTGCTCCATTTGCCTTAACGTTTGAGTTTGCCCAAATGAAAACACCCACTGGCAATGTGCAAAATAGTGAGAGAAAAAGAAGCTGCAAACTTCTACAAGCCCAACATTAGCAGCACTATTTAATTTACTGAAGGAGAGCTATCCTTCAGACTTGAGTGTATGTTCACTTGTTCACATACTGCCTTAATCCATGGACCAGCTTGGATGGAGTTGCAGGAGCAGAGCCTTCAGCTGCTGGCAGAAGCCAAAACCATCTGAAAGCTTCTTGCAGCTCTACTGGGTCCCAGCTGCAGAAGCCTTGACTGTGCCTCATGCCCAAGCTAGCAAGGTTAACAACTTCACATCCTGACAAATGCAGCAGCAGCATATATACCTTCTGAGAATGTGATATTCACAGGAGAGAATGACAGAGGAAGATTACTTTATGTCACAACAACATTATAGAAACCTGTCTGCTCCTAACTCCTTCCGCTCACTCGAAAGAGGATGTGTTATCAGGCTAAACTCCCAGATAAGTGATACTCTATCTTTGCTTTGATAAAAACTTGTCAGAACCTGACAATGTGCATTCAGCATTTGATTACATCACCCTTGGTCATTAAGGAAACCACAGTTGCATCTTCCTGTTACAGCCTATCTGATTAAGTTATATGATACATCCTCTAGCATTATTCATGTCCATATACACTAGAAGCTAATTTCCTTTGTTCCATGTCATCCACATTTTATTAATGTCTCCTCCAAAACGAACTTTTGGAGTTCTACTTTTTTTCCATCTTACACCTTCCCACAGTTCACTTGAGTTATTACAGACATTTTTATTAATATACCAGAATTTAGGTATGTTAATAAATTTTATTTCATACTGTACTGTAAGCAGCCTTAATCTAGGTTTAACTGCAGCTTCTCCTTTTTTGAGGGGTGTTTATTTTACAAGTACTTATTTCGAGCAAATTCAGCTTTGAATGATAAACGATCGATGTAACTTTTACAACATACTAATTTGCATAAAAAACTGCTATTAGAACAGGGAAGATTAGCCAACAGTTTAGAGTACTAACTGAGAACATGAATTCTGTCACTGTAATGTGCACAGGCTGTAGAAAAATATAACGAGTACAGTGTTTTCAGTACAACTCTAGCAGTTTAAAAACATAAAACATACACAAAGATGAGAAATTGGCATTTCAAATTACATTAATCTAGTTAATATGTATTTAAATGCACCTGAAAATGCTCAAAGTTAAATTGCATCTTCAGTTGCCAGAACTGCAGTATAGCACTATAAAATAAATAACTCTTTCAGTTTCATCCAATTCCTACCACAGATGTGCTAGAACCAGGATCCTTCCCAAGAGGACTTTGGATATAGTAATATGCTCACGCTAAAACCAGCACCCTACAGGTGAAATCATCGTTGATTAGCACTTGAGAAGAGAATTTGATCAAGAGATAGTTTTGCTCTGTTGGTAGGACCATTGTCTTGTCTCTACTTTCAACGTGTACTACCACATACACAAAATCGATGAGAAGTTTACACACTGAGATCAACAGAATTTTTGCACGTTTGCCTTGCCAAATCATACAAGCTATTTTAAGTGTCTGCAAAGTTCCAAATATATCTATACATATCCACGTACACCAATATTAGTTTGAACATTTCTCCAAAATCTTGCCTGTTTTGAGATGTGAGTTTAGATTTGGCATAGACTCCCTCCATTAACTTGACAGTCTGATCTCCAGCTTCTTTCTTTCCATAAAAATGTCAGACAAATGAGCCATCAGAAAAGGTGGAGAATATAGTAAAAGATTCAAGAACTTGACAGAGAAGCCGATATGTTATTTTCGTTATGGGTAGAAATGAACAGGAAACCAAGGGAAACTCAGAAGATTCTTGAAAAAGAACTTAGTAAAAGATAAAAAAAGCTTTGAAGTGATTTAAGTCTTTCAGGATTATTTAAACGTCATCCTGGATGTGAGCACGGCTCGGTTTAGTCTTCCTTCCATTAATACGCACTTGTCTTTCTAAGAAAGATTTTATAATCCCTTTCCTATCCTGTTATTTTGGCTAATTCCAAATGTATCAAATACACCTACAAATTCTGTTCCTAATTGCCATTAAAATTGTATATAAAACATGCTAAAATAATAATTGTCAGAAAAAATTATCACATTTATATTATGAATTGCATACTATTTTTTGACAATTTCACCAAATCTTGCTACACTATGCTATTTATTGACCTCCATGGGGCTAAAAAATAATTTGCATAACACGACAACAATGAACAATTACTCTAACAGAACTGCAGTGGAATAAGGTCTTCAGTGATGAAAACTGTCTGAACCTACTTCATCTCATTAGTGTTGAATTAATTAAGCTTTATTTATTCATATGACATTAATGATTATATAGAGCCTATAATCGTCGAAGTTTCAGAAATTCTTGGTGCACTTTGGCAGTGGGGAGGAGTACAGTAACTCTGTAAGACAGAATACTACACTTCAAAATTTCACTTTAAAACATCATGCTAATTTTTATTCTTGTCCTGAACTTTTAGATTCATAAAAGCTTCAAGCCTTATTTTTCCCCCTGCAGTCATAGAACGGTTCAGTTTGAAGTATAAAAAGCACATCCATAATGAAAGGCTTCCATAAGAATTATGCGTTCTTCAACTGCATGATTGCTGTATGATTCATTATGTTCAAAACCAACAGCAGATATTACAAGGATACCATTTATTATATGATTACTATTATTGAATTCTCGGTATTTAATCTTCGCACATTTAGTATTCTGCTTTTTATTTAGCTCCTTTCTAGAGAAATATTGCTTGTATGTTTCAACAAAAAAAAAAATGAAAAAGAAGGGGAGGAACAAGATTAATATTTCTTGGCAATGTGTGCTATTACTTTGATTTGTGACTGCATATGAACAAAAAGAAAAATCTTAAGGTGCGTTAGCGTGTTGAGTATGCACGCATTAGAATTTAATCTAAAGAAGGAAATTAAAACTGAAGTATAAGAATTAAATATACTTTCATAAAGGCTTATTTTAGAAAGTTTGTCAATTATATTTTACACAATATAAAGTACCTTTGTGAGATGTTTAAATGTCTGCAAGTTCCTGGGAGAAATAATATAGTGATGCTTAAATAGAACAGAGAGAAACAAAATAGAGGTTGATGTGTTCGCACATCAGCACAGAACATCAGAAGCATTCCCCGACTTCGACTTGCAAGAGGGTAGATGTTTACAACCTGCAAAGCGCTGTTTATAGATGAGCAGAAACAATGGTACTGGTGATATATTTTACAACGGGATTCATGGAACAGTCTACCACTAAAATTAAGAATGGGAAACCCAGTGGTGCTTTTGCCTGTTAGTCCAAGCACCTATGAATACAGCTGCAGAACTGCAAAGACAACTACCAGCAACACATTAGTTGTCACATTATGACGTTTCTGCTTTGACCCACAAAGGAGTCTGTGAAAAATCAAGTTGACAAAATGGTATCAATTTTTTTTTTTTTTGAAAAAATATCTAATGTTTCAATCATATCAGACAATTACCAGCAACAGGCATCTAATTTCATCTACAAGCATATTCCAGCACCTGACAAAAGAGTTTCAAAGGTTCTAAGAGTAATGAGCTAACATTCCCAGCCATGCACAGCCTGTCTTGTTCTTTTTTTAATACCTGGATGAACTGAAAGGCAGAATACATCTTATCACTTGTACAGTATTCATCATAAAGCAAGACTACTGACTATAAATCTGTCTTAAAATGCTAAAAACCAAAAATGGATAACCTAAAAAAACCTCCTTGAATTTCTGGCAAGTCCTGCATAAAAATACAGCACACAACACAAGCTGGTGAATGGAACAACATATTTCATTATTCCCTTATACCTTCTGGGCCATGTTACATGTTCTCAGAGGTACCTTTCACCACTTCACCATTAATCAGCAAGGTTACATATATACATATATACACATGTAACTGATAGCATTCCTGAATGGGTGCGGTGTTTTGGGGGGGTTTTGGGTAATAAAATAGCAGTGTATCAGAATATGAAGACAACTAAACTTCTTTTCCACTGCTTTGTCCTGATTTGGAGCAGAAAGAGATGAACTCAGAAGTATTTTTCAAGTAAAGAGAGTCTACCAAATAATTGCCATCTAATATTTTAAATATTTAATTTAGTTTAATTTTTTTCCTGATCAGCTTGCATTTCAAGATGTCATTTCAATTTTTGCAGCCCCTCCTCCCCCCCAACCCCCTTTTTTTTTTTTTTTTTTTTCAAACAACGGGAAACAGATTTTTCATCCAAAAGCATCAAATGCAATGTGGACTAGTGAAGAATTTTTAAACCGAGAAAAACATTGACATTGATCTTTAATTAGGCGTGGTTTCGAAGTATTGGCAGTTTTCTATGAAAATGATTCTTGAGGCCCTATCCAGCTTAAAGAAAAAAGAAAAACAAAACAAAGCACAGCAAATAAGGACTGAACTGTACCACTTAGCTTCAGAACAGAGGAAGAGAAAAAGAAAATGAACCAGCAGTACACAGGAGGTACCGTTTGATAAGATTTCTGGAGAAAGCTACAGATTTCCTTCTCACAATAATCACAAAATTGAAAAGTTTCCACTGAAGGTAGCCTGGCTGAATTCCTGCTAAAATAATTAATTCAGCACTGCTGGGACAGTATTGTTATTGATGTGTTGAGGCACCAGGAGACTTCGACAGACATTCTTTAATTATTTATAATCTAAGCAAATAAATACAATTAAGTAATATGTATCTGAATGAAATTCAAATTGAATCTCAGAGGTAAGGTAAGATCACCTTTGCTTAAAGTTGATCTTTGCTTACGAACCGATGACTTCGACAAACTTTTAAAGATCTACTAATATTTTGTTGAAGCTGAAAAGGCTTTAGTTATAGGAACTTGGCAAATGCTATGATAATATTTTGATCAGTATAAAATCCTCTTGTCAAGAGGAAGTCAGGCAAGTACTATGAGAAAGATGACAGAGAAAATAAAGGGGAGATATCCAAAGGGTGATGTAAGATGCAGTCTAGAGTTTACATGAAGCATTGCATATATTTTAAATTTCATATACCCCCTTTTCAAAGGTTTTGGGCATATTTTAGCACCGAGTGAAGAGATGACTTAATCCAGACTGAATTGCTTTACACAAATGTATTTATCACTGCAGAGAAGCAGAAATGGTTCCAGCTGAAAAAGGATGTCTGCAACTACATCATGAAAACGAAGAGCATAGAGAAGGAAGACAGAAGTATATGCTTAGTCAGGCAGTTTCCATCTTTTTCCAGAATGAAGTATAGACATTTGCTATCCTGAGTCTGCTCCCCAAAGAATGTAAGATTGACTTAAGGATCATTATTTATTTCACTTGTTTGATAGCGGGTGGTGGTAATGTTAATCTTTTACAGTTCACATACGCTAGCACCTTTGAGTAATCCCAAGACCAAGCAATATTTTTTTTTGTAGATGACAACTGAAGTTCTTACATTATAACCCGACTCTAGGACATGAAACTTTCTGAAGAACAATAAGCATTGTGAAATCTATAATAAATTGTATAAATACTGCAAATTTTTAAGACTTCTTCAAACACATTTAGCTAAGCAAACTGTTAGAGACAGATTGTGGCAGAAGGCAGAGGAAGCTCCTTCCTCTGTAAGAGGAAGGGTGGTTGGGTTTTTTTTGGTCTAGACTCCAATCCAAATTCCACTGAAATCAAAGCAAAGCTTTTAATTTGCTTCTGTAGAATCTGAATCCAGATTCTACAGAGACAAATGAAAGAGATTTAAAATACAATACATATAAATACCTTCTCATTTCTCCAACCATTTCTATTTTGCTGCAAGCCCTTCTCATAACCTTTTTATATCATAGTTGACACAGAAATGAAAGCAAGAAAGGGCCTGTTTAGAAAGTTGCCATTGTGATACATCTGTCGTCTCAAGCCGATGCAAGTGTAACTAAACGCTGCCATGTGCGTTTACAATCTGTTTAGGGACAACCTGAAGAAAGAGAGAAAGACCAAACTGGAGAGGGAATTAAGAAAATATTTTTTAATAATAAATACATAAATCAATCACATTAACAGCACAGAAGATATTCTAATCAGAGGGAACTCAGTAATTTCCTGCAGCTAGTTCAAAGTGAGATCACAATACGTTCTACTCATTGAAACAAGAGACCACCAAATGTAGTCCCAGCTGTTTTTCTTGTTCCTCCTCAGGGCGCAGGGATTGACCCCTTAATGACTTTCGTCTCCCCAATTCCTTTGTTGCTTAGGGTAACTGGGAGCAGCCAGCATCTGCAATCAGAGTGCCCTGCACAGGCATGGCAGGAGGCAACAATGACAAACAATTTGTAACAATGACAACTATGGTGGGTGAGTGCCATAAATGCTAAAAAGAGTAATGATAGTTCATGGAGAAATAAATTGAGATCTATAATGGTGTGAAGTGAGGCATCTCAGAGAAAATAAAGGAAAATTAAGTAATTTGAAAACATTGCCCAATTTGTGGGTGCATGGACATGAGCTGAAAGCCCTAATGGAAAGATGCAGGTTCTAGAGATGCCTCCCGCTTGCTTACTGAAAGGATCACGTACAGATGGCATAGACAATTTATGATGATAATTTTCTTGAGCAGTCCACCAACAAGGTGGGGATAGCTTCATGCCTCAGGGGTAAGACAGGACACAGAAGAGACTCATTCTACTGCAAAGTCTATTCAATAGTTTCATCCAAATTGAGATGGAACATTCAAGTGCATTTCAGGGGGGGTCTGCTCATCTACACTATGTTTTGAAGTTTCTGCAGACTAGTAGATGACACATTTGATTTTCAAACATTTAAATCAGAATCTAGGAAATCTTTACATATGTATTTCTTAGCTATAGTACTCTTGGTTACCGAAATACTACATTGTAACATTGATACAACAGGGATAGATCTTCAAACCCAGCTCAGAACTAAAGACTGAAAAACCCTTCTGCTGCCCTGATGCTGTCTGTGGCTGCTGTATCACTTAACTGATGGAGTACAGGACACATTCCCACCGCCAGCCCAGTTGAAACCGTGTGCAGGCATGACTGTAGCACACAGTCATCACATCGCACAACTCTTTGTAGTACATATATTGTCTCTATAAATTTGAGGACCATTTTGTGATTATATGATATAAAGCAGGTACACTAACAGATATAAGCCATTACTCTGTCTTGTTCTTCTCTGTCTGTAAAGGCAGCAGTGTAAAAATGCACAGTCGGTCTGTACCTTTGAGCTTCTCTTTTTCCATTTCTCTCTGTATTTTCAGTGCTTTCCTATATTATATACTTCATCTTGAGATATCTGCTGATCATATTTTTAAGCTTTGGAAGATCTAACAGCAACGCCACAGCTGGGCAAGTTCAGGATTCTTAGCAGCACCCTCAGACTCAGCGGTCAAACAGGATGAGCTGTCAGCTCTGCGAGCCTGCTCAAATGTCATGTCAGTTCTCCTCCGGGGCAGATATTCCAGCAGTAGTGCCTTTATGCCACTGTACCAGACAAAATCTTTTAAAAAGATTCTCTTTGATGTGTAACCAAGGGAGAGCACAGGTTCCAAGTTCAGCTAAGCACACCGTAAACATTAGTAGGTTTAACCCCAGAAAGCAAACACATGTGACAGCCTATAAGTCAAGGTATCAGGTTGGAAGGGTTGCTGCAAGAAAAATACTTGTGAGACTTGGAAACTATATATATTGTGGATTTCTCAAGTGAATATAGGAGCTCCTGAAAAGCATCACTGCCTAAATCTTTGCTGATACAGGACAAGTATTAACAACATCTGCTTTGCAGCGCTGCCTTACCTGTCCCAGAAATACAGGAAAAAGAGCTGGGGGGGGGACACGGGTGGTTTCTTTTCCTTTAATAACATTAAACCCAACATTGAATTGCATCCTCTACTCACAACGTGCAGTTTGGACTTTCAGCACGGAACAAATTCTCCACTCATCGCGTGACGTCTTCAGCCTTGTACAAAAATTCACAGCTGGTGATGCCGAGTGCACACAGCTAGCTGATGTTTATGCCATACACCAAGGAAACTAACAGCATCCACCACACCAAATTTTATGCTGAACACAGGCCAATCTGGGTGAGCAAACTGGTGTAAGTTATGGATGCCAGTTAAGCCTATGAATTTTTTCTAAATAGATGAGCATCTTGAAAATGAATTAAAGGGCACACTAATTAGGAGACAGTACACAGTCTTTTTCTACCTCATCAAAAAAATTCTTCCCTTGAGAACGTTTAGTCATTCCAAATTTTGTAGAACCTCCACTTTCAAGTTTTCCAAGGGAGTTTTGAACTCAGTTTATGAAGGATTAATACATAGTTTGAAATCCAACCAAGACTTCCAAGGTCCATGGTGAGAACAGAAGCATAGAGCAATCAATGTTACCGTTGATTTAAATGCCTCATTTTCTTCTTTCACATGAAAAAGCTGTTAAATAAAACTATGCTAAACTAATTACTTGATACTAAAGTTGTCAGGGATTCTCCTTTTGCACAGAGATAGTCTGTAGCTGTACACTGTCCCCAAAGCAACCAGTTTACATAATTGGATGTCTATCAATACAGTCAGTGTATTAGTAAATACATAAACTAAAACCACATCATGATAAATTTGAAAAAGAAAAAAGAAAACAATGGAAACTTTTTCCATTGCTGTAGAATGAAATACGAGATCAGGATAAAGTCATTGCATATTAATTGTGGGTGAAGTCAATTTTTAAAACTTATTCCTTTGTTTTTAAGTGCTGGTAGAAATGTATATTTTAAATACAGAACAATAAAGATTATCCAAATTATTACTCAGTGAAATTAGAGTGAGAGCTGTATTGAAAGAAAAATTTTTGCTGTGTTATTCAAATTTATCTTTCACATGTGCATCAATGAACTACTTTATGGAGCTGAAGTTTTACGGAACCAACAATGTATTGTTTACATAGATTATCCATCTAAAGTACTGATGGCAATTATTCTAAAAGTGCATTATACATTGAGATCAAAAGTGAAGGAACCCATCTGCTACTTCCTGTCACTCCTAGATCCTATTTTATTCATCCTGTTCTTAATCTCCCCAACCCTCCTAGGCAGTGTCCTGAAGTGCTACGCTGTGGTTATCACTAGAACGTTGTTTTGCTGTTGTGGTTTTATACTTACTGGCACAATTTTTTCTGTTCACAGTTTAACTGGTCTTATGAGCCTTAAACACAGAAACTAATCCTTTTCTTTACCTTTCCAATAGCCTTTCCCATACTTCCAAACTATTACACACTGTCTCCCTGTGATTTTCTGTTCTAAGGGTTATACAACTGCGGTTCTTTCAATCTCCATTCTGGGTTGGGTCTTCTCTGAGCACCAACCTATAAATCTATTTTGGTCTTGAAGGAAAATCATTGTATTGTTACACAGGATCACTTCACGCATTTCTGCAGTCTGCGCTGTTTATACAGCCCAATAAGTTATTTACCCTTCACTCAGCAGCATGACAGTGTTGACTCAACGTTCTGCTTGTAGAGCAGGACTGCAGTTCTGCCCCTTCACTGATGCGTGAGGTACTGGCTTACCCAGCTAAATCTCTTATCAGAAGTAAGCACAAGTATAAGCAGAAGACCGCAAGCTCTAGACCTATGGCGATGTTTTCTCAGAGGTTTAGTTTTAAATTCAACGTCTGATGGAAGGAAGGGCAACTTCGGGCAAATAGAGAAGGAAGACAAGAGAGAATTAGGGAAAATCAGAATGAAAGATAAGCAGAGCCCTTTTAACTCTTGGTTTTCCAGTCAATAATTTTCTTTCCATGTGAACCTAGCACAGTCAAACTGAAACTGGGGACTGCCTGCACAAGCAACAGTATCTTTAGATGGGCAGCATTCACAAGTGATCACCTCCTACTGCAGAATTTAGCCATACACGCAACTGTAAGAGAAGGCAAAATTATGAACGACCTAAACGTTATTCATTTTTGAGGGGAAGGAAAACAAATGTAATGGAAAATGTAAGGCATACAATTTTTTATTTATGCAAATACACATTTTCAGAAAGAGCACAAAAAAAATAAAAAGGTGCTCTCAAGGCGGCATCAGTTGTCAGTGGGAATTACATGATTTATAGGAGGTCTCATAGCTGGGGCAGGTGGCACAAAGATATTTATAGTCATCTTCCCAGCAGAACAGGTGTGTTTTCTGAATAAAGTTAATTTCACACAATTTCATTAGGCAAATTTTCACAGATAGGGCCATGATTCATCAGATCACTTTTTCTATGATTATATGTATTTAAATGCCTCA
Source organism: Baryphthengus martii (assembly GCA_013396935.1). Classification (NCBI taxonomy): domain Eukaryota; kingdom Metazoa; phylum Chordata; class Aves; order Coraciiformes; family Momotidae; genus Baryphthengus; species Baryphthengus martii. The sequence goes on along the minus strand of VWZK01010188.1, from coordinate 30,474 downwards.
CTGAATCAGGTTACTGCAATTCAGAGTCAAGCACAAGTCTGCAATTGACAGCAACTCTGTCATTGCCTTCAATGGGAAAGAATTTCACATCCTTTCTTCCTAGACCTATTCAAATGTTGTTTCAGTACACAGACAGCTGTTCAAGCTTTGGTCTTGAAAGAATAAGCCTTTTGTATCTTGATTCTGATATTTTTATTCATCGTGTGCAATAAGAAATTAAATGTTAGGTACAGGATTAGATTGAATTTACTTCTATAAACAATTGGGTTAATTTATTCTCTTCTAGACAGTATTTATACTTCAGTCTGGCAGTAAGCAGGTATTTTTAGCAGTTTAGAACACCCAAGGGAGCTTGGAATTTGCTGTACAGCATCCCTGTGGTCGGTGACCTGCATACTTGTTCTGTTACTACCTGTGTTCACAACTCTTAATACAGACCGCCTGTATCTCAGGAAGAACTGTTGCAAAAACGGATAAATCTGAAGGCAGATTTGATGACCACTTCAGATCACACACAGGGGAAAAAGTCCAACAAAACAAACAATAAAAAACCAAAGTATTTTGGTTGCCACACAGTTGTAGCCTTGCCTTTTTAGGAACAATGTGGATTAAAAGAATAAGCACTACATAGGGCTTTTTGCCTTTGTAAACTAATCCAATCTAAAAAAAACCAAACAACCAACCAAACAGACATACTGATAACCCTGACACTTAAAAGTTTTAAAATGTTCTGAAGATTCTAACAATAATTTCCAATTTATTAATAATTTTAATCTTAGAAAAAATCCTGAAGGATTATTTTAACTTCTTTCTTATGTGAAAGCCGATGAAAAAGTCATCTTTGCCCCTAAATACTTCCATCCTCTCACTCATCAGAATGATCTTAAAGCAGTCCTGACAGCTTGTTAATCTACTTTTTCTTCCATGTGCAGAGAGCTGATATTATAAATAATATCTCAATGTATGTCCCCTCTGAAATTATTCTGACTTCTGACAGGTTGCACAAGACACTGAAGCTAGAAAACTTACACCTATAAGCCACTGTACTAATATATTTTACACAAAGATAATTCAGATATTTTACACAGAGGTAAAACTAGATCTGAGACTTTACCACCATTATTTCATTACAATAGAGTTCATGAAAACCTTAGCTGGCTAATATGACCCAGTCCACTGAAAGGACACCAGTCTGCTCTGAATTAATCCAAATACCAGATCGACCAGCTCCTAACCCAAAAGCTCTGTTAAAGGTCACTAAACTGGCACTGATTTCTAAGACTTCTCCTGGTAAGACTGCATATACAGACTCTCCGTTTCAATATGGAGCTTCACAGTCCAGTTGCTCTCTGAAGCCTCCCTGTTTAAGTACACTTTTTCTTAGAAGACACCCCATCTCTTTTTGGACAGTTTGTGCACATTTAACGCTTTCAAATGCAGTGTATAAAGTTTATTACAAAATTCTATTCTTAAAAGTGAATGTAAGAACAAATTATGAGCACGAGCATGCCTGTCTCAATTTAGTGAAGTCTGATGTGAGGCACCTTCACCTCTATGTTATTTATTTATTTTTTTTTATGGCAGATGTATTTTTGTCATTGCTTAAAATTCCATTCCTTTTCTCAACCAAGAAGGAGATAAATGGTCCATCAAGCCAGCAAGTCATGGAGAGATAATAAGCACAGAAGGATTCCCAGATATAGTGAATATGAGGGCTACACTAGGAGATTAACATCACAACAAATGGCACAATTTTACAGCTCAAAGTAGATATGGACACATGGTTACAATCTACAGCTCTGAATACAAACTCATTCACCTGACACGTCTTATATATTACAAGAAGCCAAGAGTATTGCAAGGCACCCCAGTTGAGTTTACGATTTTAAAATAGTGAATACTAAAGTTTAGAGTCTCTTCAGTTGTGCAATTTATACCGTGAAAACAGATTTTTGCTACACCACAGTATCTCAAACGGGTTTAGGAAGGAGTTAAATAATTTCCTGCAATAACAAAGAAAAGTGGTATAGTCATACAGTTAATGGAAGACCCACAACACAACCTCAGTCCCTCAAATATAGATATGGGTTCCTGCACCACACAGTTGCCAGTTTCACTAGTTTACTAATTTCACTGGTACGACTAAATAAAACTCCACTAGTTTTAATCAGAAGTGATTTCCTTGTATTATTTCTGCATCTTCGGTTCTACTTCTTTTATATATATATACACACACACAAATACATAAACTCTAGTTTATAAAACTTTCAGAAATCTTCAGGATTATTTCTATAGTATCTTGCATTAATAAAATTATTCAAGAGGATAAAAAGAGCACTTTGCTGTTACTTAAAACCAAGGTAATGCATATTGAATGACATCAGATGAATGACATTATGAATTCCTTCCTGAATCTAGGAGACAGGAGAAACAATAATTTGAAAGGAAAAAAAAAATAAAAATCACAAGCAAAAAATCAGCAGAGGAGGTACAAAAGACTGGCTTTTTCAGGGAAATCTCCCTTGTCAGGTAATAATTAACAAGTATTTTCCAGGCCAGCAATCATGATGCTCTCATTCAGATTTCCCTGAAGAAAAAACATGCTTTGATTTCTATGTTGTAAAATTCATTTTTCTTAAAGAAGCTGAAGCATACATGCAGGGGAGATATCAAGGATGAATAAGGATAAGGTGTCTCTACCTTGATACATTCTATTTTTGCCATGATCAGCGTGATAACAACACTGAGAATTTTAACAATAAATGCAATTCTGTTAAGGCAAAAATGGGATTGTAAAGGGTCACTGCACATGTACAGTCTCCTATATTTATTCTAACCTTTTATCATATGCTTTAGTGCCAGGTTTTCTCTCACATTACACATTCTTACAATCTTTTTCTTGCCCAGTCCCAAAATAACCCTTCTGCTTCCTAGAATAAACAGCACTGCATTCAGCAGCTTGGACGCGAGGCCTTCTCGCCTCTCTCATGATTCCTCTTTTTGTCTACTTATTCTCATTTTAATGACATCAGTTCTGAGAATTATCAGATGTGTCTTAAAATCCATGTGAATCTTTCATTGGTCTCTTCTGATGCATTTGAATTCTTATTTCACGTTTTCTAAGATTTTGATAGCTAAGAAATCTCCCAAGATACAATATAGATTTTAAACTCAATAATTCCCCTGACAGAGAGATACTTTTCAGACTACTACTGAAGATACTGTCAGTTTTCCTGATAAATCAAACTTCTAAAGATGAGAGGTCAGAGACAGTTCACAAGATATATTTCTACAACATGTAAATCTTGGACAGGGTTACAGTTAAGATGGAAAAAGCTTGAGTTACTTTTAAAAAAGTAAATTACCAGTAAACACATAAAACAAGCAAAAATCTAACCAAGAGCTCAAGTAACAGTGCTCCCAGAGCTTTTGTTCTGTAGCAAGTCTCTTTCATCCAAATGAAGGTAAACTGCTCATTTTATTTTCTTTTCATTTTGTCGTATTTCTGTAGCCTGTGCAATATAACCAATAAAATGACACGCTTCTGAAATTATTTCATTTCAAATCATATTTGACACGTGTATTCTCACTAATTTTTGACACGTGTATTCTCACTAATTTTTGACACGTGTATTCTCACTAATTTTTGACACGTGTATTCTCACTAATTTTTGACACGTGTATTCTCACTAATTTTTGACACGTGTATTCTCACTAATTTTTGACACGTGTATTCTCACTAATTTTTGACACGTGTATTCTCACTAATTTTTGACACGTGTATTCTCACTAATTTTTGACACGTGTATTCTCACTAATTTTTGACACGTGTATTCTCACTAATTTTTGACACGTGTATTCTCACTAATTTTTGACACGTGTATTCTCACTAATTTTTGACACGTGTATTCTCACTAATTTTTGACACGTGTATTCTCACTAATTTTTGACACGTGTATTCTCACTAATTTTTGACACGTGTATTCTCACTAATTTTTGACACGTGTATTCTCACTAATTTTTGACACGTGTATTCTCACTAATTTTTGACACGTGTATTCTCACTAATTTTTGACACGTGTATTCTCACTAATTTTTGACACGTGTATTCTCACTAATTTTTGACACGTGTATTCTCACTAATTTTTGACACGTGTATTCTCACTAATTTTTGACACGTGTATTCTCACTAATTTTTGACACGTGTATTCTCACTAATTTTTGACACGTGTATTCTCACTAATTTTTGACACGTGTATTCTCACTAATTTTTGACACGTGTATTCTCACTAATTTTTGACACGTGTATTCTCACTAATTTTTAAGTGCTTAATCACATCTGTATGAGCACGTTGTTGTTTAAAGTTGATGGCAGATTTCTACGTGCAACACGCATTCTAGATACACATAAGAGTGTAACAATTTCATAGGAGGACGTTGTGTTTACAGAAGACAACCAAAGTGGTTTTTCACTACACAGTATGAGTGGACAGAAAATTTTGTCCAAAGCCTTTTAGCTATTATCATCAAAAGGCAGGTTTTTCAAGTGAAAAATTGCTTTCATCTATTGAAACCCTATTTTTTTTTTACTCACTCTGCAGATGAAGGTCAAAGTTGAAACATATCTTTCTGTGTAATGAAGCCATAATAAAAATGTGAAGTCATAAAAGAGAAAGTGATTACAACCACTGTAATAGATGCCCTGTTTACTCTGCAGATTGCATTATATCACTTAAAGCTAAGCTATGACACATGCCATCATTACCTACAGCAGATAATTCTGACATCTCTTGGGAAACAACATCTTTAAGAATATTATATTTAAGAACAACATGGTGCCAAATCTGATTGCTGGCCTAAAAAAAGCCCCTCAGTGTTAAATAAAAAAACAAAAACAGTCCCTCTGCTACCATAAAAAGAAGTTGACAAAAACAAGTAACAGTGCAAATCAGCCAAAGGCTTATAGACAATCTATCTTTGTAGTTTATTGTGTGAAAAGCAAATGCTCATGGAAAAAAAACTATGAAAGGAAGCAATATCCATGGCAAAGTGATACAAAGGAACAGAGCCTTAAGCAAATAAGGTCCAAAAAAAAAAAAAGAATTATTAAATTTCAGAGAAGTTATGATGGATTTCAACTCCCACAGTTGTTTTACAGTGGCATACATTTTTAAACCCTTTGTGTGTATCTCTTCAGGTACAGATGATGTGATGTACCTGTGTGTTTATATTCAGTCAACAAGGGAAAACTGAATGACTTCTTTATGCAGTTTTGTAGAATTGCAGAAGTCCTCAGTTAAGCAAAATGACCATGCACACCAAGTCTCAGATCTACCCTGAGGACAAAAGTCTCTTAACACCTTCCAAATGGGCTGAATGCTGTTTCAACATGAAAAAACTAAGTATCTGACTCCAATACTGCATATCAGCTATTCATGTTTTTGGTGAACAGAGAAGATACCTGAAGACTAATAATTCTATAGCATAGCTTGAGTAATTTCTTCTCTCTTTACTGGTTTTAACTTTGCACTATTCATACTTTGACCTCTTCCTTGATCTGCCTACCCTATGGAGTGTATATTTTGTGCAAAAACAGAAGTAGTTGGTAAATTCTCATAACTAATCCTATTGCCTGAAATTGCTTGGCAGTGGGAAAATTCAGCAGTGAGCCATTCCTGACGCAATATTTTTTGGTAGTATTTCCAGTAGACGCAAGCAGGAACTTAGTGTTTGGATTCTGGTACATCAAAAACACACTCTATCACTGCAGCGTTTAGCATTTCATACACAACTTTGATTTTTAAATAGGAAATAAAGTATGTTTACACACTAATACTTAAATTTTGTTCTTGATTACTCTCCATGGCTCCTCCTTTCCTCCTTCCTACCCACCTCCACACCTCAATCAAGAAAAACCACCCCAAAAACCAACAAAACCAAACCAAAAAAAAAAATTCCAAAACACCAGATAATCAAAAGGAGGGGAGAGCACATATTTACAAAGATACAGAATGACTTGTAGCAGGGCTAGGGCAAAGACACTTCTTTTACTGCAATCCTATCAGGTTTTTCCAGTTAATTCAGTAGTAGTATCTCAGGACTGAGTCTTAATTCTCACTGATTGCTACCTGCTGACTGATACTGTGCTACATCAGGTGAAACAAGCACAAATAAATATGAATCACCTACAGAAGCTCAATTTTATTTAAATTCTCTCAGCGTATGTCACAGACCATTATAGTTTTTACTTCACTAATGTGTAAAGCAGAGAAACAATGGGCTGTAGTAAATGGGAGTACCATCATTACCTCCTACATACCCTGCCGGAAAGCAGAGCAGAGGGACTGCTGGGAACAGCATTACATCATGTGCAGATCTGCACAGTCTTGATGCTGTGGCAGAGTCCAAGAATAGCTTTCAAGAAGCAACCATTCTCTCCAGAGAATAACTCATTCTGGACCACTATTTTGATCCCCTGTGCCTATTCACAAGCTTGGGAGACTTTTTAAGGTTTGGCTTAAGTCATACCATGACCACCTTCACCGAAAATTATCTTAGTACAGAATAAAAATCCAAAATAATTTAATTTCATCAGAGGAATTGTTGAGGGTAGGGACACTGCCCAGTCCTTTGCTACAATATACAGAGCACCTCAGAGCTTCTTATTTATTGAGGCTGGAGCTGTTGCTGTTCCCTCTCTATAGGTCTCTGCATTCTGGTCTGAAACAAACTCTTCCCCCTTTCCTCACACTACTCATCTGCTGGGCAACACATTGCTAAGAGGTGGTCTAAGGTATTATGCCTTTTACTCAATTTACTTGCAGTTCACATTAGGAATTCCAGAATTTTATGGGGTTTTTTTAAATAACACCTTTGATTTCTAACTGCAGCAAACCACTTTATATGGAAAATTAATCATCCATGACTGTTGTTAAGAAGATAAGATGCCAGTAGTCCCTCTTGTCCTCTGTTCTAAGGAGGAATGCTACTTCAGGAAAGTCTGGTAGAAACCCATACTTTAATAACTTTCTTGAAGGTCTGTTAGAAAACCAGCCTCATCTAATCTGCGGAAATACCTTTTGTTTACATGCTGCCTGACTTGCACAGCAATCGTGGCGTATAAATTCCCCTACAGAAACCACTCCAACTCTTTCCTAATAGACTGTATTTATTCATGTTCTCAAAGATTTTGTTATTTTATATTTTAGCTTTCTACTAGCCTCAGAATCAGACTCAGCCTGTAGTTTCCCACAGAGTCCTTTTTGGGAGAAAAATTACATCTGCAACCTGCCAGTCCTCCAACTTCATGGCTGTTTGCAATGGTCAGGTAGAAGCACTGGCCAGCTGCTCTGCAATTTTGTATTTGAGCATCTCTTGGGTGAACGCCACGTGACCCAGTGACTTACTGACAGCTAATACATCTATTTGGTCTGACACACTCTGTATATTTACACAAACTCATTTAGTTCATCTGACCCCAACCTTATTTACTAGAAAGAATGGCTCAGTTGTAGAAACCTCCTTGATGTCTTCAACAGCAAAGAGCTATGAAAGGAATTAACTGAACCTCTCTGCTACGACTTTATAATTCCTGAGTCCTTCCTTACAGTTTGGTCATTAAGTGGTTCCACTTATGCCCTACCTGACTTCCTGCTTTTGATTTAAGAACCTTTGACTAGAAGCTTGAGCACCTCTTGTAAGGTGCTCTTCAAATTTTTAGTACTCTATTTCCTCTCTGCATTTGACCTGCCATGATTTATGGGCTTTCTAGTTCTCATTTGGACAAGCTTTGTACTTTTTAAAGGAATTTTTTAAGCCTTCCCCTGTGATAGTCTCCTTGCAGTCATGCTCCCAGGAGCTGGATCACTTTGATGGCTTTTTTGTTTTGCTCCCCCCCCTTTTTTTTATGTGGCAGTGTTCCTGGGCTTCTAATATGACACTTCTGAATACTGTAGGCTATCTGTGGGTATCTCACTATTTCAAGCTACTAGTATATTTATTTTACTGATTGATTTTTTTTAAAAGTACATATTTCTGCTTCTTTACAGTAAAGATGTATACATTGAATTTGTTCAGCTTGCTCTCTCCTACTACAACATGAAACTTCATTGCATTGTGAGCACTACTATGGAAGGGTCTTTCTTTAATTCACCTTGAAGTAGGCATTGTGCATCTCTTAAGAAAAAATTCAGAACAGTTTTGTTTGGGTTATTGGTTTTTTTATTGTCTTAAAACTACCATTCAGTTCTTTAGTGTCCAAAAATTATATCTCTACATTTCATCCTGATGAAACACTGACCTAGTCTGTACATACATAGATAAAATCTGTTGCTATTACCAAGTGTCCTAAATTCATAACTTCTGATTTCACTTCATATTCCCTGATCAGTACAATCAGTATAATCCCAGTTATTTGTATTAGTTAATTATTATTGTTTGAGTGGGCAGAAAACCTGTGGAAGGCTTCTGCAGTACTTCTGTTTGTGCAGTATTTTCAGTGTTACACACTGTGACACTGTCCTGCCTGCACATCCTCTCTCATCCCTGCAAAGCTGGTAGTCTGGCAATTCTCTGCACCCTATTGACACTATCCCCTTGATCACCCTCCTTCTACTGCATATGAGATGTGTATCATGCCGAGCTGTCATCTGACAGCCAGTATTCCTGCTCTCTAGCTCACTTTTTAGATTTCTAATACTGGCACAGAAGCAGTTGCTGGTTCCACCCTTCCTCTGCTGTTCAATAATACACATGCCAGTTAACTGAAGGCCATTCTCTGCTACTGGCACTTTGGTTGTTTCTCCCTATTTCTCATCCCCTCCATCTTCTTGGCCTTTCCAGAATCAAATCGTTAATTATGTCTGCCTTGTAAGTCATATCAGCTAAAGCTAGGCTCTTCTCCCTCCATGTTGGTTTCCTTAGTTTCCTGAAAAAGTGTTAACTCACTCATGGATTTGCCCTCTACAACATCAGTCACAGAAAAATACATCTTTACCAACACAGCAAATGGTCACCAGGTCTCCCTACACCTCTCAGTAACTTCTGTAGGGCCTGCTACCTTTACAATTTCCAGGAAAGCCAGTCTGTGGCCCTCTCGGATATCAGCTAAGTATCAAGACCACCACCACCAGTAGCTCCTCACTTTGAAAGTCTCCCATGTTGCAGATGACGCTGATACTCTAGGGACATCTTTCATTCTCCTCACTGCTTCAGGTCAGCCGCTCTCTCTGCAGGAGAGCATACATGTTTTTTCAACACTCGGAGCCTCTTGTGCTGCATGCGCACGCAAAATCCACCCTTTGCACACATCAATCATTGCACAGGGTTCTGGGCAGCCCCCAGCTCTCTTGCTGGGCCCTGTGGCATCAGAAACAGAAAGCTGCTTGGGTTTTGAAAACTCGCAGGTTCACTTCAGTCAGATGATGTCCTCCTCACCTTAAGGTACCCTGGTAGCTAGGTAAAGCTAGTAGCAATAAATTCACCTGTGCAGGGAGGAAAAACCACAGAGTACAGAGAAAAGTAAAATCTGAAGCAGCAAGCTGACCCAAGGACCTCTGCATTACCAGCAAAGATCTCTGGCAGCTCCTCTGTTGTGCCGACACACTACATCCAGAGTTTGAAGAGTCTGTTATTGTGGATGCACGACTGGGAAGCAAGAATTGCCAGTACTCCAGTTCAGCTGGTGTTGCAGCTCCTTACTAAACCAGCACAGCTAACTTTCTTTTTTCAGCTGTAGTCAAGTAAACCACTCTCCCTCAGAAAAAGCTTAGGAGGTACCAACCAAAGCAGAGAAGGCAACAGAGATGTCTTATTTCCACTGCAATAAAGCCAGAGGACAGCATTGACAGAACACTTGGTTTGCTTTAATGCTTGGGTATTTAATGCGAATTTTTAAGGATCAGATTCTTTTGCCCATTGCCTTCTATTTAGGGCTTATTTAAGATGAATCATCATCTTTGCCTTTTTGCAATGGCGTGGCATTTTTCACACAGATTTTTCATCATACACCGTAACCCAGAATCTAAGTATCATTTTATGATTAAATTATCATTTTAAAACCTCTAAAAGAAATGACATGCATTACACATAAACAAACAACATTAGCATTTTCTTTCAAATACGCCAACTGACAGCAATAGTCATATTCTCATCCTCCCTCTTTTTAATCTAGACTCTTACTTAATACTTTTGCAACTATTAGAACTTAAAAATGAACTTAATGCATCTGCAGGCTTACCAGCATTGTTAGTACTTGAGCTACTTTTCCCATCGCTCTTCCTGGTTCTTGTATTTCAATCATCATTATACAAGCTTTGTTGATTCAATATTGTCTTTTATGCACTATGTTTGTAAAGCCTTATTAAAGTTTAATGAAGACATGAAATTGGATAATATTTGCATGTAAAATAAATCTGTAGTCTAAGCAATGCAAAGTATCTATAATCATCAAAACAAATCATTCAGCACAAGAGACAAGAAAAGAGAATTGAAACCACGGAAAGAGAATTTATACCAAATCTCATCCCGGAAACCAACTAGCCAAGATTCACTAGCCATAATAATTTAACATGCAAAGATTTATTGAACAGAATTGCCATTTATAAAATAGTATTTTTTTTCTACCTTAAAAACCCCTAAGATCCATAAGGCTCAAATGTAGTAAGTACTCGTCCTAATTTTTAATTATTTCTAAGAATACAACAGTAGAATATAACCGTATTGTACAAATGATGATGTGTGTGGGCTAGGTGGCAGATGGAAGATCCTTTTACTGAAATGCTACCCTGCCATAACAGGAAGGAGAGAATCAGTTTCAATATACCTCTAAAAATTAAGAAAGGTAATAGAGAGATGAAGGTGCATACTCTTTACTCCAGTTCTATCTGCATGAGATCTAAGCAATTTAAGACATAATTTATTCTAAGATCAAAGTTGTCCTAGTTCAAGTCTCTCTGCTGGCAGTAATGATTTTACACTAGCAAATTATTTTACTCTTTTTGTAGCGATTCTCAGGAGATGTGTTTTTCCATTCTCTCAATACAGTAGGCCATTATGGAAGACTAAGGAAACATTTTGGCTGAGTCAAATTTTATGTGAGAAACCTGCTTTGCCTTAAACACAGGTAAAAAGAGTACTCGTTCTTAACCACCACAAATACAAATGGATACTTCCGGTAGCAAACGAAGGAGAAGACAGCGTGTCCCCAATGAACCGCCACTAGAATTGAGCCAAAGCTGCAAAATAGTAGCTATGAATATTCATCTGATTTTTAAAACACATTTGCTTTGACTTCAATTTTGCATCTCTTTTGTGTTTGCTTTTGGCATGTTCTAGTAAATTAATTACTAGCAGAGATGTTTGCTGAAGCTGTAAATTTTAAGCAAATACTAAAAAATATTTACTGAAAGTGTCCTTTGAATTTACAGTTGTAGTTATAGTCAGTGACACTGATTCCTGAGGTCAATTCAGACCTGTCAATAGAGGAGAAAACAGCAAGTAACACACATCTTTAAATTCCTACTATTAAAACCAGCAAGAATCCATTCATGAGTCTTAACGACTTAATTGCATAGATACAGTAAATAATTTTGGACGATAACTAATTTAGAACATGCAGATAGTCTAAAAACGTAATGCAAGGTAAAGATGACACAACCTTTGTGACTTAGTTGTTATGCACAAGGCTTTACAACATTCCTGCAACAATGGCAGCTTCTGCCATATCTAAACAGGCACTCTGCTGTCAATAATTTTTTTGTGACTCATTCTCCACCAAAGTTAGAAGCTTTTGTCTTAAACTTTCATGTTCACGCAGCTGAAAAAAAACCACACTACCATATAACCTGTACATCTCAACATTGCTCAGAAGAGCTCAACATGCCACCTTGAGACACGAGGATAAAACCACTCTCCCTTGTAAAATGGGGCATAGTCTGCTTCCTAGAAAAATACACAAGTTGTACTTCAATTCCTAAAACGATGTGAAGCTTGGGATTTTACACATTACAAGCAGTATATTACAATTGTTAGCATCATTTGTTTTTTTCACTTGCAGTACATGCAACAGACTTGTTTTTCTAAGCCGACGCCTGCTGGTGGCACGAGGGAATGTATCTAGTGGTGCACGTTGGTCGTCACCAGGTTTACCTTGTCTCTCATTCTCCGAGAAGCTTTTACATCAAAATTGTCCCCAGCCAGCCTCCAATAACCTCATGACTGGACCTAAGTTAAAAAAGCATACCTTCCTCTCTCCTCCTCTCTCCAAAAATACATGCCATAAAGTAATTAAGGTAATCAAACATATACATGCTTTATATTGATCAGTGCCTATGATGATGCAGCGTAGATAGCCATTCTAACAAACTGTATAGTCTTTTCCCTGCTTAAGAAAGTCCCTTGCTAACATACCTCTTATCAGCACTATTAGATGCTTCAAGCTACTGTTTCTGTTGCAACCATGAAAAGTCTTGACCTGGCAACACAACTATGGTCGGAGCAGGAGAGCAAAGTCATACAGCTCTTTAGAAGCGGGTCAGGTTTGCAGAAATTCAACCTTGTGTACTGTTAGTTCTAAAAATGCCTTTTTTTTTTTCCTCCAAAAAACAACCACCAAACAAATCTCTCACCCCCTGGCCCCTAAAGGCCCCACTCCTCCGCACTCAGTAAGTTAAAAAATACCAGTACAAATTTGCATTGGCATATCCATGAAATGAAAGTAAAGAAGTCACCTTCAAAGACACAATCTTTGATCAAAACAAAACAGAATGAGAAACAGGCATTTGCAACAGATCAAGAGTGAGGAATTTTACTATCTCCTTGAAAGTGTATGACTTTGGGGATGTGCAGCTATTAAGAAACAGCAGAAAGATTCCTTCCAAAAAACCATTCAGAGTTGTGAGGAAATGGTTGGAAAATAATATTACAAGAGAAATATTTTTATTACTAATTATTTGTGAGGTAACAAAGGTCTGAAATTTGAAATACTAAAGAACATTCAGCTGAGAAGTTCAACAAAGAGAGTAAGTGTTCTGTTATGTCTGTATGCAGGCACGTGTAACTGAAGTAAAATCATGATGCAAACAATAAACCTTCCTGGTACAATAGATAAGACTATTTCTACTTTTGACATTGTGGCACTTTACTTTTTGGCTTCCTCTGTCTAAAGCCATTGGATAACTCTAAATGAAAGTTTAAGTTTTTATTTGGAAGGCTACACAAGCAAAAAATTAAGCTCTTCAATTTTGGTGACTAAGCCTCAGGGGAATCTTTCAAAATCGTATGGATTTCTGTCTACCAAAAAGTTCTCACAAACAACACTGCTAACAGAGTAGCTAAAAAAGCAATAAAGATAATTCAAGAAAACCACCACACTTCAAAGATATCTTCAACATTTTCAGTTTTTGAATGCTATAGAAAGATAGCTACAGATTTTCACGAAAAAAAAAAAAATGAACAGAAATAGCCTATACTCTCATTGGTGTTTAAACGCAAAAGAAAACATTTAAGCCTCACCATTCTCATTTCATTTTTTAAGGAACAAAGTGTATCCTATTGAAAACACAGTAGGAGCGGACAAAGGAGTTGAGACTATTTTTATTAAGCTCTTAGTTTTCAGAAAACATATATCTCCCTTTGTGCAACTGTTAGCAGCGGGAAGGCAGATTTTAGCAGGATGAGGACCACACGGCTTTGTGCTTCTCAGTGCATTGCTGGTAGCCCTGCCAACACGTGCTTCTGGTGGATACGTTCCACATGTGAGGCTGCACCTCACCAGCCAGCCCTGGAAGTCCTATCAAGACTCCAGAGCAAGCTGTGGCCTTGTCAACAGTTTGCTCTTTGCAGGAATAATCTGAATGCATCCTCTGATTGCAGAGAATTTTACTGGGCTGCTAAGATACAGCAAATAATTTTCAGATACAAAGAATAAACCAACTTATACAGGTACTATTGCTATTTTTCTATATTCCAAAATGTATATGGGAAAACTGTGGTTCAGTTTTAAAATTTCTTATAATTTCAATTAGTCATACTACCTATATTTCACAGCTTCTTCCAAAAATGTTTTTAAATAATGACTTTATTAATAGGAAATTACTCCTCCATTTCCTGTGATATGTTAGTAGAAAAAAAAATTTAAGAGTAATAATTCATCTAAAACTCATTTATCAAACCTTTATATGATCTGAGGTTAAATAGACTTTACATCTTTCAAGTGATTTGCTTTACTTGCCTGTTCTAACACAGTGCAAAATGCTGATGGATTTCAGTTAAACCTGTGTATGTCTTCAGTATACGTTTCCTCTGACACAACAGCACCTAAAACATGAGTACAACATGACCTGACAGAGCAGAAACAAGGTCTCATGCTGTGCTCGAGCGGCACACCAAGGGAGAGGCCTGGGAAGATGGAAGGCTGTTACAGGAACCTGTGATCCACATCCAAGTGAGTGGAGACTTTGCCTTTTGCTGAGAAACTTCTCACTCATAAGGAAAAAAAAAAATATAAATAAATGTAACTGTTTTGGGTCACACAAGTATTTATTCAAGCAGATAACTCTCAAAATTACAAAAACCGGTTCCCTTCAATAAAGGAAAAGCTTAGGCCATTGTTTAGCCCAGATTACGTGACAGGACTTTTTAATTCATGCCGATATCCCATTCCTCATGGGGCATCACCAAGCACAGGACATACACAGCATGCAGAAGATAGCTCTGCAGCTCATAGTGCAGGAGATACACTAGCTGGTTTTCCTGTCCCTCCACCTCTCATCTCATCAAGCAAGTATCTTTTTTCAGGTACCTAAAACACATGCATTTGAACCCATTCAGAGGAAAAAAAAAACAACCCGAAGAAAGGTGTCATGCTTTTTTTTTTTTTGGCTTTCAAGATCACTTTTATTTCCCTCGGAAAAGCGGAGCATCTGAGGTATGCTCAATCCGGAACTTTTATGTCTGAAGGAGGATAGACTGATGCACATATTTCAAAGCTCTTTTGAATCCAAGTGCATAAAATAATAATACATAAAAAAAAGGATCAACTGTGGATCTGCTGTGAAAACCATAAAAAAGGATTTTAAATCTGTATTTTCAAGTTTCTTTCGTTATAACTGAAATTCATTCACTCCTGTCCTTTCAAATAGCCTGGGCAATTTGAAGAGCCTTACCTCTTCAAGCATAAATCGGTCATATATATTTCCCAAGTGACATCTCAAACGTTTGTTTCTGGTTCCTGAAAAATCTTCAGATCCAAGTTACTCTGGAGAAAAGCTGGAATCAAGGTCCTATATGTTAATCATTTCATCTATTATAATATACAAGGATATATATTTAACATTTACTTTTAAAAAGCACGTCCATTGCTGAGGTGCTTTTGGTACGCTAAGAAATAAATTTTTTGACCTACCAGATTTCTGATGCAATCTCAGTAGTGAAAGGGTGAATGTAAACTTCATTTTAAACGTGTTCTGCGCTTTTAGAGAAATATCTTCTTAGAACTGCAGCTTGAAGGCAGGGATATAATTACCTCAGAAATACCAGAAACGGGCATGAAGAGGGTGGAAAACGGGCTTGAATCCTAACATCCAGAAATGTGAAAGAGTTGCAAGAAAGAAACAACTGTGAGGAGACTTTGAGTCTTCCTCAGCTGCCCTCAGCTCTCAGTTAACAGACATGTGCCGTTTTATGGGTCAGGGACTGGGTCAGCAGTGTGAACTACTGGAAGAAAGAGATTATGAGCTGTATGATTTACATGAAATATGGCACAGTTGCTTAAATTCCCAGGTACGGGTATGAAGTTATGTGCTACCCATATCACATTGACAGAATCTTTTTCCAGTGCTTGGGTTGACGGGGGGAGTTTTTGACAGATTTTTTGAGACATTAAAGGATCAAAACACTCCTTAGTCTGCACGAGTTTAACAAGCTTCATATCTTGTTTAGTTAGTGATCAACTTTGTTCTTTGAATTCCAGAAATTTTAAAAGACTTTTTGGGCAATCTGTGACCAGAAATAGTAAATAAGGGGATGTTCTACATCATTTGTTTCTAATTTCTTCTTGTTTAGGAGTATCCAGTTACTGAAAAATGAAGAGTGATTCAGCTGAGGTAGGATTAGAAGTCAAGAGAGAATCTAGAGCTGTTAGTAAGGACTAAATGCTTGCTTTAATTAGCAGCTGCCTAAGTAATACAATAGAAGCAATTCATAGTAGGGGTTAAGCTGCTGTTATTATTCTGTTTGGACTGAAATTCTTTCCAGAGTAGCTTCTGTTACAAATAAATGGCCCAATTACCCAAGTTTTAAGAAGCACAGCTATATCCACCATTTCACTTGAGTGGCAAGACTAAAAATACAGGGAAGAAATCTATTGGCCATTGTTGAGGAGTGCTCAAGTGCAGCTCCATATATCCACATATAGCTTGTAAGTATTTCTTTTTCTGATTCGGAGTTTGTCAGTTCTCCAATAAACTTAACAATAGTTAAGAGAAGCTGTGTCCTTGATTTTTTTTTTTTTTATATTTTGCACCAAGTTCCCCAAAAGTAACCACTCAAAGACATTTTGAGGTGGTGTCGTTTTGATCTTGGACTCTGACAAACACTTCAAGCACTAGTCTGATAAACATTTCAAATTTTTGTTACCATTTTGCACTCCACATAAAAATCTTTTTGAACACATTATTGAATATGTAAAAGACTATCTATAAACAATGGGGGCGGATATACTATCAGGCATTAAAAATAAAATGTGACACAACTCAAAAGAATTAGATGTATTACAATGATTAAATAAATGTTTCCAAAGATACCTCCAGAAATAGAAGAATTCACAAGTGGTCTACAAGCAAAATAACGACAATATAAAGTTTTGTAACATCTCCTGTTCACCTGCCATTTCTAATTTCACAACCAAAAAGAACCACTAGCTGAGTAGATACACACTACACTTTCATAAGCCCTTTAGAGCTACAACATTAAAACAATCAAAAAAAAAACCAGTTTCATAAGAAAAAGGAGAATTTACAGTTCTTGAATAAGAACCTTGTTTTCTAAGCATGCATAACAGTACTAACTATGGCCATGGAAATTTACTTCAAGGTCAATGCACTCTCAACACTTTCCAGCTGTGAACGTGACAAAGGGGTGCACAGGGGAGCTCTTTTCCGCACTTCCTGGGGTACCATTTATATGGGGAGTCACATAAGACTTTCACAAGGCTCATTTTGCAAAGATATTCAAGATCTCAAGAGCTAGAGTTTACTTTGGATTGTTGTCTTCATCTACAAAAGGAAGTTACTGTTTATATACTGGATAAAACAACTGTAGAGTTGCCTGACTACTGATACTTCTGTTTACAGGATCTAGGATACTGACAGCAAGGTGGGAGAAATGGTCATGGAAAACAAATACAAAGCTGAAAGTCCGGAATAAACAGGACGATGTAGGTAACAAGGGCATTGGTCTTCCATTACATTTTTGCAAAACAATAAAACTGAGCTCAAATAAACAAACTGTTGTGACAACGAACTAAACCAGACTACTAAATCATAGAAAATCAATGTAGAAATTAGAATATAAAGACAAACAACCCCCTAAGCTTACTGAATATTTAAAGCAAACATCCTCAAGTATTGACATATTTCTTGAATATAGCCAACTTGTCACAGCCTTTTCTTGGCAACGTATGTAAAATTTTCCTCCTTTCCTTCCTGCTAAAATTAAAGTGGCCACGACAAGAGAAGAGAACAAAGAGTCACTGCGCAGTCCACGTTGAAAGAGCAACTGTCTGGGCAAGATGCTCTATGAAGAGACATGAAGTAAATTAATAACTCCCTGGAGCAAGCCTTGCTGGGAGACGCAGGCAAGTGCACGCAAGGAAGGTAGAGAAAAATACAAATTAGCTCCAATATATTTCAAGTATTTCTTACTGACAGAAAAATACTGAAAAGTTTTGAGAGCGGTCAGGATATTGGAGCCTGACATACCTGTTACTAGTATTGAGTACCAATAGCTCACTCATATGACAGTGGTGGGTCTTGTGCTTAGTTTCACTTAGGCAAGTGCAGAATTTCCCTTTTGGAGTTTTCTTCAATTCTATTTAATCCTTAATATCTAATTAAAAAATGCATTGAAGACACATGAGAAAACCCGTAACATACAGCAGCATTTGACCAAGACATTTTTCCCTTGGAGATATAAAAGTGGTATTTCCTTAACAAGGAACAAAGCTAATCTTTAGATATAGTATTATCAGGGACAAAACTCCCACAAGACAAGTGGAACTTTCCTAAATTGAAGGTTTTGGTTAAAACTGTGCTCAGACAAATGTCAAAGCCAATTACTACACTGGTTCATGCCCATTATGCTCAATGGTAAGAACTTCCATGAGATTCAGCTATAGGAATTCAGGGTTTTGTCAGTTAAATAAAAAAGACACAAAAAAATCCCGAAAGAACAACCAACCGAAAAAAAACCACAAAACAAAGAAAACCAAAAGTAATCCATTAAAAACTGCTGAAAGATGGATGAAAAATAAATAAACAAACCCCAACGGAATACTGTTAACTTTTCAAAAAAATATAATTTTTCAATCCAAAGTTATACATTAAAAATTACTGTGAATATTGGGGAAATTTAAAAAACACAGTAGAGGCAGACAAAAAGGTGGCAGGGGCTTGGGTAAAGTGCATATTTCCTTTTAGATGCATTTCCTTGCAGACAGACATTGTAATTGAGTCTTCACTTGGCGTAGATGAGCGAGTGCGCGCGCACGGGAGAGTGCACATGTGCAACCATCCAACTGAAACCAGCTTCCCTATGTACTGGAGAATTTCATTTTTAAGGCAATAGCTGGAGTGCATAATAGAGTAATGATAACGTAGGTAAGTACAGCCACATCTTCAGGTCCCCCCAAACAGGATGCAACTACAAGCTATTTTACATAATTTCTAATTACAACAAGATGCTCTACAGTTTGCTTGGAGCTGTTTTAAGCACCATATGAACTACCATAGCTCCCAGGAGCCTCAACTTGGCCATGAATTCTGTGGTGCTCTACATTATACAACTACAAACAGACCATTCCCTGTCATTCCAGTAATAATTCATGATTCTTAAGGACTTACTTTTTTTTACTCTATTTCTAATAACCAAAAATAGGTCACAGATACTTTCCAAATTCTACCTTAGTTTACCTGAGTGTAGTCAGATATGATCTCAGAGGACACAAAACCATGAAGAGAAAAGCAATGTGTATTCTGCAATAGAAAACTGCATACACCAGCGGAGTGCTGGGTTAAAATAATAGTATCCTAACTATACAAGATTAGGAGAGAGAAATCCAACATTTTGAGAATAAAGTTCTCCACAGTAACAAATAAAACTGTCTTCTACTCCCTACCTGCAATTTTTAATTTTTTTTTTTTTATTTTTTGAACTCTCTTTTTCTCTTCAAATACCCAAATAAACCCCATAGGTGTGGATAATCTATTAACATTGGAAAACATCCACAGAAACCTTTCAGCTGTTATTATGGAGTTTTTTGTTTGTTCAGGATTTTTTTTTGTGGTGTTGTTTGTGTTTTTAAATTTTTCAAAGCGGATTCACATCTGCATAGAACATACTTTCTACATCCCTTGTGTCTGGTTTGTCTTTTTCATATACTACAAATAATTTATCATAGCAAGACTTCCCTTCCTTCCCAACTATATGCAGTTATCAGACGTTGTAAACCTACATTCAGTTACTTTTCCTCACAGACTTACTAGAGGCTAAAGACCTACAGTACAATATTTTAAAATGTAATAAAATAATTTTAAAATTCCAGAATTTAGTTCTACCTTTCAGCTCATATCCCCTGATTCCAACAGCACTGTAAACCAAATAACCTCACCAGGAAGCAATGCATTGCACTTACCGAAAATTTTCATGTGAACAATAATGTTCATTTATGATATTATTCATCAGAAACAGAGCATGTTTTTCCCCCTATGGTTCAAAATATAAATTCACAAATACTCAAAGGAAAAACTAAATATAACAGAGACACGGCAATCAACTTAGAGCTTTTACCTGTGATACTATGTCTGTATTTTGTGAATATGAACGAAAACTACCAATAAGTAGTGAGGAAACGAAAACACCCCACTAGAAGATGAAATTACAGAAACATTTTTTTTCAGTAGGAAAAGGGAGGGTACTTGCATTGTCCAACTATGCAGGCAACACAGTTGTCTAAGCAACTGCATACATCAGTATCAGAGTGAGACATTTCTCCAAAGCCAATTCAAAATACATAACTTAGCAGCACTTAACTTATTTTCCCCTCACAATTTAAGCTGATTGCTATAGTGCAGTTTAGAATAAGTTATTTGTACTTTGAATTACACCGGATTCTCCCTTTCTTTACTGACTGACTGCATACCATACCTAGGGAAATTAAGACTCCCTGCTACTCTATTTTTTTCCTGGCCACAGCATGGGTAAAATGTGCATGTACAAAAGAAAAGTCTTAGCATTGATTCATTTTTTCATTTGCTCTAATAGGAACATATACATAAAAATAATAATAAAAAGGGCAACAAAACAAAATACTACAAAGATGATACAATTATCACCTTGGGGATAGGAGAAAGAATGAGCCAGACATGATAGATGTGAGTTGCATCACTTAGTGTCTAGCTGCCAGGCTCCTGAATACTTAAACGGTGAAAGAAGCCTAACAGAATATGACTGGAAAGGTAATGGAAATCAGACGTGAACCTCTGATTGATGGTTAGCTAAAACACTAAGTTCAGACTTCAGAAAGGATGAAGAATATTTAAGTGTTCATTAAAATGGTGCTGAAAGAACAGTGTCAAACTCAATTCACAGTTAGCATTTTAGCTAATTACAGTCACATTCAAAATTACTACAGTTGGGGGGAGGAATTTGTGTAGGGAAGCGTGGCAGTTTAACAGTGATTATCAAGGAACATTGTGTGGCTTTTGGGAAGTACTGAAAGCATTTATCCCATATAACCTCCCATTCGTGGATAAAAGACTATGCATTCTTTATAGGTCCACAGAGTATTACTTTGTTCTCAGTAAGAAGAGAGGTATGGTCCGTTAACATACCACGGTAAGACCCACATATCCTGCTATAATAAGCAGATTAAAGAGAGTGAACAGAAGCTTGAGCTTCCGTACTGACTCTTATTACCTGCTTTGAGACAAGTGAAATCTTATTTTCCTGATCAGATGACAGTGGCTGTGTCTACACAGGCAGACAGAGCAGTACAGTAGTAGCAGAACTGCAGAGAAAGATACTAGGTGCTGAGTAAGTACTGACATGACACACATTTTGAGAAATTTTTACTTAAAATTCTCTACTCAATACAACTGACTGAATAGCCATCAGTGGTTGGATGCACAGGATGTGCTCATGGAACTTTTCCCTTTCTATGAACCCATTGAGTAAGGAAATGGTCATGTCCCTGTAGTCAGCACTGATGCAGCCGCATCTTGAGTACTATATTCAATTTTGGGCACTGCAGTACAAGAAAGACATTGAGCAGGTCTTTGGAGCAGGTCCAGAGAAAGGCAACCAAGCTGGTGAGGGGTCTGGAGAACATGGCTTATAAGGAGCAGTTGAGGGAAGTAGCGTTGCTTAGTCTGGAGAAGACTGAAGGGAGACGTGATTGCTCTCTACGACTACCTCAGAGGAGGTTGTAATGAAGTTGGTGTTGGTCTCTTCTCCCAAGTAACTAGTGCTAGGACAAGAGAAAATGGGCTTAAGTTGCACCAAGGGAGGTTTAGATTGGATATTAGGAAAAGTTTCTATATTCAAATAGTGGTGAGGCATTGGAACAGACTGCCCAGGGAGGTGGTAGAGTCACCATCCCTGGAGGCCATCAAAAACCATGCAGACGTGGCACTTCAGGACATAGTTTAGTGGTCATGATAATGCCGGGTAGACAGTTGAACTTGATCTTTGAGGTCTTTTTCAACCTTAATGATTCTATGATTCCAGAATAGAAAGCAGACATTTTTCAGCTACACTGTTTAATTGCAGAATGAAACTGATGGCAAAAGTTTTCAAAATAAAATATAATTAGCACTGACTCGAAAAGCAAATAACTTCTGTTTCCCTCCCTGTATGAATTTCAACAGGGGTAAGTACCAAGTCCCACACTTGGGTCACAAAAAAACCCTTGAACGCTCCAGGCTGGGGGAAGAGTGGCTGGAATGCTGCCTGGTGAAAAAGGCATTGGTCAGTGTTGGTCCGCTAGCTGGCTGAACATGAGCCAGCAGTATGCCCAGGTGGTCAAGATGACCATCAGCATCCTGGCTTGCATCAGAAAGTGTGACCAGCAGGACTAGGGCAGTGATCGTCCCCCTGTACTTGGCAGTGGAGAGACCACACCTCAAATACTGGGTTCAGTTTTGGGACCCTCACTATAAAGCCATTATGGTTCTGAAGCCTATTCAAAGAATGGCAGTGAAGCTGGTGAAGGATCTAGAGCTCAGGCCTTAGGAGAAAATGCTGAGGGAACTGGGGTTTTTCAGTTTGGAGAAAAATAGGTTCAGGGGAGACCTTACTGCTTTCCACAACTACCTGAAAGGAGATTGTAGTGAAGTGGGGGTCAGTCTTCTCCCAAGTCACAAACAATAGGAAGACAGGAAGTGGCCTCAAGATGTGCCAGGGGAGGTTTAGATTGGCCATTAGGAAAAATTTCTTCACCAAAAGGGTTGTCAAGCCCTAGAATAGGCTGCCCAGGGCAGTGGTTTAAATCCTGGGAGGGATTTAAAAGATGTGGTGCGTAGGGGCATAGTTTAGTGGTGGACTAGGCAGTGTTAGGTTTATGGTTGGACTTGATGATCTTAAGAGTCTTTTCCAACTTAAACAATTCTATGAATCTACGAATGTCACCAAAAACTATAGAGAAAAAGATCTCCATTAGTAATGATTACATTGTTGCATCCTCTATCAGCTACAACCTATAAATTGTATACAGTTTTCCAAGCCAAAGTGATAACATAAGGACTAAAATCACTAACTCCTTAGAATCAAGTCTTTCTGAAAATGTAAGATTTTACATGATCATTGAAGTTACTTACTTCAGTACATCCATCCTAATTCTTCCTCTGCTCTGATCTTCAAGAAAACATATAGGTATTTGAATATCCGCAAGAAGTTTATTGCTTAAAGGAGCACATTGATACAAATGAGAAGCTTTTGATGGCCAAAACAAATTGCTATAAAGACCAAAAATCAGTATTTTTCAGTTCTTTTACAATCCTTCAGTTCTATTCACATCCTGATGCTGTTAACATTTTAACAAAGAACTATCTTGTCTGTTGCTCAAGCAGATAGAATGACATTCATGGATCTTAAGAAATACTTACTGGGGAAAGGGAATCCTTCAGGGGAATGTTTGCTTTTCTTCTGTTCAGTAAAATGAAGGAATAGAACCATTTAAATTTTGTTCTGTTAGTTTTTGGGTTATTTTGTTCTGTTTTTTGGTTTGTTTGTTTATAGCTTTGTTGTTTTTGTTGTTTGTGTTGGGTTTTTTTCTTAAATAACTTCAAATGTCACTGGTTAATTCTTGGCAGACAGTGCAAGTACATTTTTAGTGACATTTTGAAGTACTTAAATGAAAATTTCTAATTAATAATTCAGAAACCTCAATTCCCTAGACATGTATTTCAGCACCAAAACACTTATCCTATGCTATTTTAAAATAACTTTAAAACTTTTTTTTTTTTTAAACTATATAAAAAAGGTAGATTGCACAAAAGCTAGAAGTTTTGGGGTTTTTTGTTTGTTTTGTTGTTTTTGTTGTTTTTTTTTAACTTTGTAACTTGAAGAATACAAAATGATGGAAGCTAATGGAAAGATTTCCCTGAGATTACTCAGTGTCTTGCATTGCTGCTTGTTGGGAACCTGGATGGTGTTACTTCGAAGAAAAATGTACCAGTTTTAGAAAACACGATTCTACAGTTCTCAGTCCCCTGGCACCCTGCAACAGTAACTGGACTGAGCAAATTAAGCTTGACCTCCACTGAGCAAAGATGTGGAGCTTTTAATTAGATAACATGGGGGTGATGGCTACAGGCCTTCTGGATAGATGGTATTTATTGTGTAATCCAACCTGTGAAATATTAAGCAGCTCTGTGAAACAGAATAGGGTCTAAAATCACCTCACAATCCTAAAATGCATTTTATCCTAAAAGTTCCTATAGTTTTAGGGACTTCACAGGGAAAGCAAATAATCATCTGAAAGAGGAGAATCAGTAGACTTATCAAAATGCAAATAACAAATGAGAGGAAGGTATGAAAAAGGCAGTTCTGCCTTTACATTTCCTGAAACTGTACCAGATGGCCCAATGCTTGCCTTTCATTAACTAGTGTGCTGGGATAAAGCTGTGTTAATTAAATCACTAAACTACCACTAATTCTGTTATTTACTAATTCAACAAATATTTTTTTTTTGTTTCGCTCAATACAGCAAATTCTAATTAAGTCTTGGAAAGTTGAAAGCATCAATAATTAAATAAAATAGATAAATAATGATATGCAGTTGTCTGTTATAACATTAGCAACAAAATGCAAGTCCAAGGCACAAACTAGTTCACATGGAAGAGATATTTTGCACTAAAAAGACCCCACTGAACAAAATTCAAGCAAGAGCAAGATCTTGATAGTATACTTTCTAAAGCATTACAATGCTGCCAACACACTAATAGAGATGTAAGCTGTTTACAACTGAGCTGTGCAGCTTTTCCCTAAGATAACCTCACAAATGGTACAGTCTTTCCAGAACCTGCCTTTGTGGCCCCCCAAGTTACAGTGCTTCAGCTTCACTGTAGCAGCCGGAGGTAAACAGCACTCAAAGCTGTAAGGAGCAGATCTCATCTCTGCTCAGGTTCCTTCACCACAAAGTCAAAGTCTCGTCAGAAAAATAGCTAGAGTGCCAGGCAGCCTTGTTATCCTTTTCTCCCATGTGGTCTTCTGGGGAAAATGGCCAGCTGAGTAAGCCAGGCAAGCCACCAACTGTCCTAATTGTTCCCAGTAGAACTAGCAATTCAGTCTCTTATCTGAGTGCTTCCCTTCATTTTGCTCTCCACTTGCCACACGCCATCCTGAGAGTGTAGAACACTATTTATTAGGAGCTGTCCCTTCACTCAGCCATAGAGAAGGGACTTCTTCGCTGACTACCTAGTGTGCCAGATTTGAGAAGCAGCAGAAAATCAGTCTGTAAAATAACCTGTGGCTCTTTCCATGCAAGACCTCGAGCCTGCCAAGGATGTACATCAGCACTAGGACGACAAAGTCCCAGCCCAGCAGGCACACAAAACCCTGGAGGCTAAAGTGTGAGGAGCAGGCAGAAGAGGACGACTGTTCCTATTCCAGAAGGGTTAATTCACATTTCTTAAAGAGTAGCACAGCATAGCTCAGGGTCCATGTTTAAAGCATGGAATTCCTCAAACAAGCAAACAAAAAACATATTTTAGTTGTAGTACCAGGCTACTTCATAGCTATGGAAACATCTCATGAAAATATTTGCTAACCCATGATAAATACTGGGAATTATTTCATCATTCCATACTTATTTTTGAAAGAAGAGAATTGTGCAGGCAATTGATACTTCAAGGGAAAAAAAACCCAGCCAGAATAAAAATTATAATGATTACAATTGACAGTACTTGCATTCCAGCTCCATCCATAGACAATATCCTTTTCCTACTCCTGCTATGCATCGGAAAACATCCCTCCATTAAAACATCTTTAAGACTGACAAATACATGAAACCTGTATAGATTAAAACAAGTTTACCATCAGTACAAGAGAATCTTCTGTCAGAAGATAGAAAATATTGTTTAGCAAAGAAGCTTACTTAAGAAGCTATTTTTCTAAGACTGGAGACTGTTGAGTGGACAGTGGGAATAGTACCCCGGGCTGATGACCAACGTTTCTCTAGAGAAGAGAGAGTATCAGCAGCACAGACAATGGATAACTACTTCCTTAGGCAACAGTTGTAGAGCTAACACTCTTAGAAGTTTGGCAAACAAGCCTCCACCAAGTATTCATGCCAAATGCTCAGCTGTGTGTATGAGAGGTGTAACTAACCTGCCCAGTTTTTAATTCTTTCCATATTTGTATTTATGATCCTTAATTGCATAGAATCTTAGTACTCTCATTCGTGAATTAAGCCAGTGCCAAAGAACTAGAGGCTAGAATTGTTCATTTGCATCCTAATAACAATTTGACTCCTAAGAAATAGTGAGATTCTAGGAAATGTATTTGCTCAGTTTTGTTACTGTGATTTTTCTTAAAATTATATGCGTTTGCAGGACACATCAACATCATTTGTCTTCTGAAGCACTAGTAATTCATACGATTGCTCTTACATAACAGGATGATTTCTTTGGATAGTTTCCCAAGATATTGGTTCAAGAATTTGAGTTGTCAGAGAAACATCTGAGGCACAGAGCCTGTTAATGCAGATGGGCAGACTGCTGAACCTATGGTGTGTTATATACTCTTGGATAAAGCACATGGCGTTCCTTCCTCCATCTTTCTGAAACTAAAGCACGGTTCTGAACTCCAGGTGCAGACTGCAAAATTACTTAAGGCTAAAACACTGCATAAATCTCTGATCTCACCCATGTTGCCTTTGAGGGCAACATACTAGCCTATCTTCCCCTCCCAACCCTGACTGATTTCAGCTTCTAGGAGAGCACCTTCCTGTCCCCAGCTAAGGGGGTCCGTCAAGCTCGCTGTTAAAAAGACTCAGAGATACATACAAGCTGTTTTTCGGCTCTGTCCTGTGCGGATACAAACACTGAAGAGCATCTGTTCAGAGTTGGTGCATAAGTGTCTTAACACATATTAAAAGGCAAATACACCACAAAATAGGAACCCTGACAGCATTTATAATGGATTTAACAAAGAAATAAAAAAATATAGCAGGTTTTATTTGTGTAAACTGGCATTTCTCAGGCTTTGGTTTTTTTTTTTTCTCCATATTTACCTAATTAAGCATGAAGACTTCATCAGAAATACACTCTTTTTTTAAAAAATTCTTTTTAGAAAACATTGCTTAACAAATGCATGCAGGCAAACTGAAAAGTTCACTCATCAAACTCTATTCACAGGCAGACAGTTGTCCTTTTAAGAGAAGACAGCTGATCTAGTAGCCTGTATGTACACGATACACATGTATAGACACACATACACACAGAGAACCTCAAGTGCAGCCTGCATTCAAAAGAGAGCACCCAAAGAAAGAGCAATTTAAGTGTGCTACTATTCCATCAGACACCTAAAGATAACAAAACAGGATTGATTTACATTGTGTTCTGACTGGTAACATTTTTGTTCAGCTTTCCCTCTGAAAAAAATTACTAGCCTGGATGTGTTCCTCTCTCGGGAAGAAATTGTGGAAGGAGATGAAGTGTATATAATTATACTTTCTACCAATTGTTTGTGATGCTTAAGCTGAACTGTACCTCTATTAACTAAGAAGCTTAAGAAGGTCACAGTCTTCAAGGGATTACGCCCTACTGCATATTGAATAGTAGGTCTAAAATATTCCTTGCTTGTATCAGTGCCTCAGAAGTTAAGCTTAAAACTTTTCAAGACTTATTTTAAAAACAAAGTTTCTTCCTAGGTTGCTGGGTGGGGTTGTCCTTTGCATTTTTCGTTGATATTTTCTCTGTGCAAGAAAGAAGTCTGTACTTGATATATTTATTTCTTATTACTGTTCTGGAGTTGAGATTATAAAGAAACCAGCTAATACGACTGGACAATATATGCAACAAGTTTAGTCTTGAAGAAAAGAAAGCATCTGCTTCTGTACAAACAAAAAATATAGGTAAAAGGAAAGATACTTAAGAATTAACAACACGCATTTGGCATAGCACTTTACATTTCTTGTAGAAGATATAGGGAAGAGGAGAATGAAAAAATGAATAGAATCACAGATTCATAGAATGGTTTAGGTTGAAAGGACCTTCAAAGGTCATCTAGTCCAACGCCTGCCTCTGCAGTGAGCAGGGACATCCTCAACTAGATCAGGTTGCTCAGAGCCTTGTCAAGCCTCACCTTGAATAACTCCAGGGATGGGGCCTCAACTACCTCCCTGGGCAACCTGTTCCAGTGTTTCACTGCCCTCACGGTAAACAACTTATTCCTAATATCCAATCTAAAGCTGCCCTTCTCCAATTTAAAACTGTTGCCCCTTGTCCTGTCAGTATAGGCCTTTGTGAACAGTCTTTCTCCAGTCTTCCTATAGGCCCCCTTCAGGTACTGGAAGGTTGCTATTCGGTCACTCCAGAGAAGAAAAGAAACCTCATTCTCGCCTACATGCCCTGTCATTGAAGAAAAAATAAGCCAGAGATATAAGGAAACCAATCAAAAAAATAGTCCAATTATCTTAATAATTGTATTGAATCTGGCATGCTATGCACTCAAAATGCCATAATAAAAAAAGCAAACCCCACACATCCCTGGATAAATTAAATAGTCACCATGCATCATAAATTTGTCTTTTCAGTCTATCATGCTTGCATTTATTTTAAATCAAAACTCCTTAGATTTACAAAAACTGGTCTAGAGATCATCACATTATTCGTTAATTGCATTTCATCCTAAACTACTATTGATGTAAATTTCCTAACAATCTAACTTGGCTTGAAAACATACACAAATTACTTCTAAAACTACCCAATGATCATCTGAGTACTGGGAATGTACTTATTAACATCAACTTTCAGATTTGATCTGTGCGGAATTAGAGAATTCTGCTCTTCCTCCTTTGTAACACATGTAGATATACTTTGACACAACCATCAATAGTGCTCTGCTAGAGAAGAAATTCCATTTTAACCCTTAAATTCTTGATCTTAGATAAAGGACTTCAACTTGCCCATCCCTAGTGGACAGGTAAAGAAATTAGAGGCCTAACTAAATTATTTAAATCATACAAAGTTTAAATGTCTGAAACCTCCCGTTTATCAAGGTCTGAAGGTCTGTAAAGCAATAACAAATAAATCTGCCTTCATCAGAAAGCAGTTTACTACTTCTCAACTTGGCATTTTCTGCTCTCTTTTTGTCAAGTTTATTTCTGTTTGGTTTTATTTTGAAAGGAATAATTATGCTTTTGTACTATTATCAGAAAACTCATAATATTTAAAACTTCATTATATGTACTGCAGTCTGCAGCCAGTACCAAGAATTCTATAGACATGAAGGATTTTGGGTACTCGAACTCTTCATGCATTCCGCATCTCTTTTAGAGATAAAAGTTTTCAATTAAAACCGAATTTTTCCTGCCATATAACAATTTCACTTAATAATCTTTGACCCTAAACACTCAAGCTGTCATTTGGTAAATTAGCTCTCTGTGGTATCGTCCTACTCAGATTATCTTAATACATATAGTTGTTACTGGCTGCTTTGCAGTCTCAAATAGTTGCTCTGATTTTTTCAAACAGTAAAATGTAATTCTGAACTGTATGTTGATGAACCATGTCAAAGTGTGAATGACGAAAGGATTTACTATGTCACTTGAAATGTTCTGTTTCATATACCTTGATAATAAATAATATTATTTACATTTCTAACTCATTGGTAGTATAGAAATACTGAATTACATTTATTAAAAATTCCACTTCTCTTTACAATCAATATTACAATATTATACACTATTTCAACACACTAAGCAGCAACTGAAAATTCAAACTTAAGGTTTGAACCAGTTATCAGTACCTTTTACATGCAATTCTCACCCATGACCTCTCTCCTATCTTCAATTATTATATGAATGTACATGTCCTTCTCACATATCTTTCTTTTTCATATTAATAATACACACTGGTCCTATTTACAGGTCAAGCTAGAAACTAAGTCTATTCTGTATCCTCTGCAGTACCAGAATGCAGTAAATCTGCCATGAGGAAGCAGGTACGAAACAGACACAAAGAAAAGCACTGTACATAAATGAAGTTTATTTCGGGGAGACTCATTTTAAAGACAGATCTTACTCAAAAACCCAGGTACCTCAAGATATGCAGCTCATCAGTGAACACATGCTGGGACAAAGAACATTTTGATATTTTCAAGATCTGAATTGTATTATCCTTTGAGTGATGAATTATTACGCCCTTACATCGGAGAAAAAGGGAGCTGAAAGAGGAGAGGTGCAATGTTTTCCACTAACGCCTCTTGCACACATGTGCAGATAAAACTATCATCAGGGGAAACATTTTTTTTAAGTTACTGGGGAAGAGTTTCTAGAGAGCTGAAAAGTTTCAACATAAAGTTGAGTTTTCATAAATTCTTCATTTTCCAAGTCTGTCAGTTGTTACTAAATATCTACTTTCTCTGAGAATTTTTAAGTTCCTGCAAATGAAGCAACTTCCCAGTCTAGTAAAACCACATTTATTGTTGAAAGACTAGAATTTGGTAATTATAGTTAATAAAATTTTATAGTTAATA